>NBZA01000005.1:206849-220361 GCA_003054995.1 Aleochara bilineata
AATACCCGTTCAATTTTTGTCGCTTTGAATGCCTCTTGTCGCGTCGTCAAGTAGGTAGAAAGAAGGTGGTGGTACAAGTTTGATGCACGGATGCAAAGTTGTTGCGAAATGGAATTCGCAAATCAATTTATTTATGAATGTGCTTGTTATTGGCATGCATGCATCGCTGACGCAATCCTATTTCTGCATTCACGTCCACGCTCAATGCGATTCTTGCAATTTTGTCATTTTCTGATTTTCCGATTTTAAATTTGAATATGTCAACAAATTTTCATCTCGACTCCACTCAACTTTTCATTTCATCTCTCCCATCGATGGATATCGGTTTGTAATGTAGGTACATTTCGTTTCAATTTAATCTTCTTTGTGCTTTTCAATTAAATTATTTATGTTCACTGCAGCCACGTGGAGTGAAGCAAAGCTGTCCCTGTTCGTGTCTGTGCTTGGCACGAGCCTGTGTCTGTTGTTTTAAGTCCTTAAATTGTCCTTGGATCCACAAAGAAAGGAAAAGAAGTCAATTCACTAAAACACTCCACTCTACTCGGCTCGGTTACGCAACGCTCGGCGACGTTTTTCTCCGCAAAGGAAAATTTCCAGCGTAATAGGCTTAGGGCAACTGATAGCTTTCCTTCAGATTACCTCCGTCCATTACGCTTTTCACTTTCTCCATGGCACGTCACTCCATTCAACCGCAGCCGCTGAGTGCTTTTATTTTAAACTTGTATCCTTGCTGACTTGACTTGACTTTGACTTGAGTAGACCTGACCTCACTGGGTTGAAGAGGATGAAATGTTTTTCATTAGTGAATTAGTTCATTAATAACACAATGAAATACGGACACCTGTGTCAAGTTAATTGCTGATCTTATCGCATTCAATTACGTAAATTCAATGGCAAAACAAAAGCACTCGATTGTCTATTATCACATATCACTTATCACTGCGGCGCACATTAGTCTTGGCTGCGCACGCTGGGGTGCGATCTGATTATGCCATTGTAGTGGTTACGCCGACAAACTAACAATAAATTTCCACTTTCTGCACTTCCAGATAGAAAGGATAGTGATTACATACAATGCTACCAAGAAGAAAGCGAATGTAGCTTAGCCCAGCGTGGCGTATCTGTCTTTCAGGTCACTTTCCCCTCCGGCTGCCAATAGATAGCGCCGCTTAATAAACTACTAAACGCTCTCGACGCTAGATTTATATCTTCCTTTCCCGGCCTTGTTGGTTGCCAACCAATGCAATAGAAAATTGCCATTATAAGCAACCGTACACTGGCAAGAAGCTATTTTTTTTCTGAAAAATTAGCTCAGGAAAGGAATTTGATCAGGGTAACAATAAGAATTTATTTAGATTTTTAAAATATCATCTCTTAAAGAGATAAAAAGATTTACACAACAATGAGGAAGGCGTCAGTATGGAGAAAACTCACTTGCCTTGTGCTTGCGCTTGCGTTTGTGCTCCTTGAACAAGTGGCTTTCTCGAGTGACAACTTCTTGTTGGCGGCAGCCAGCGAGCGGTTTGAACGGACGAGTGAAAGACTCGCAAGGCGATAGAGTTGCTAGCGGTGCAGCCGCCCGGATGCGGCTATAAATTTTATCAGAAAGCCATTACGTTTCACAAAGCGTGGCCCGCGTGCAAAAAGTACTACGAGTGTTGCCGCTGCTGGCTAAATAAAGCTCGATATAACAGTGAATTACACACGGAAATAAAGTGTTGTCGTCCCTCAGCTACTCACGGGGCGAATTGATTTTCTTTAAATTGTACCTTTGATTGAATTTGAATTTTATTAATTTACGTTTGCTGAATAAATTCGCATAAACTCTAAAGCGTACAGCCCGCCAGTGGGCCACAATATGTAACAAAATAGTCATTATGTTGGAGAAACAGTACAAACAGTGCAGAACAGCTAAGGTATACGAATTAATATTTATTGTCGGCCAGTTATCCTGGCGTACATTTCCACCGCAGACACAAATTTTCGCACAAGGCGCCGCGAGTCCATAAACGCGCTGCCTTGCGCCTGTGGCAGTGTTAATGCTTCTGCCGTTTGCTTGTTTGGCCGAAATTAATAATTCACCCTCCGTGTGTGTCCTTATTAAACATTGAGTGTGGTCCTTTGCCTTTATCCACGCACTCTACGCCCAGCGCAGGATAATATCTTTCAGCAACTAACTACTTGCAGGACATCCGTCGCAATTCTAGCCATAAATTCATAATTTCCACCCGAACTTCAATGTTTATTGTCTGTCTCTTAATGGTTTGCTGAGGCTAGACTTGGATCAGGGTGGATGAGAGCTGGATCGGGAAGGATAATATAGATATTGCATGCCAGGATGCATTTATTCAATGAGTTCACGCCGACGCTAGTGCCAGCTCAAGCGCTTGTTAGTTCTGCTTTGTTGCGCATGCAAATTTTTCAATAGGTGCATAATGAAAATTAGATAAATCCACCTTTCGGCGGGGCGCGTTTGTGTAATAATCAAAGGGCTTTGTTGGGTCTCGTTGCGTGCGCATTGTGTTGTCACCGGTCACGTTCCATCCCCGTTCGCCCAATATAAACCCGGATATTTATTCCAACTACGGCACGGTATCTTGCTATCTCGACTAACCTGCTGCTGAAAATGCTGTTGTGTTACGTAATAATTCAATGAATCAATTGTTTGCTCTATAGTCCTGCTGTTTCCTGCTGGCTTATTGTTAGACAGACTGGCTTTATTCTCATTTTATTCTTCATTAATATTTATGCTATCCATATTTAAGAGGTATTTTCTTACTTTATAAAATATAATGAGGTTTACAAATAAGTAAGTATCAGAAAGAGGAATATTTTTACTTCACTTTACTGTACCCTTGTTTAGTCCTGGTTTTTTGTCGCTTATTTTTCTTAAAGCTGTCAACTCACAGCGCTTTTTTGCAAGCTTTATAACATTTCCACTTGCCGTCCAACGGTTTACACGTCCAGTCATGCAGGATCTCAGGCTGCGAGAAAAGGAAACAGAAAGAAACAAGCAGCCAGAGTAGGATGCGCAGAGCGACGCACAGATGGATGTGATGTCTATATATTCCTTGAATATATTAAAAAGCAGCTGCATTTTTTATCCATTCCATGCCATCCCACCGAGTGTCTATTAATATTTCACCCCGAGGTTGCATGAAAATTTCCCATCATGTCGAAAGCGTTCTACAACAGCCGATACATATTCCTTTTCATTCTAAAGTTGCCATTAAATATGAATTTATTTTACTTTACTGGCTGCGACGTAGTGCGGCCGACGTCAATTTAAAAATATATATTTATTGACAGAAATAGGTTAAATATTATGAAAGC
This sequence comes from Aleochara bilineata, assembly GCA_003054995.1. Classification (NCBI taxonomy): domain Eukaryota; kingdom Metazoa; phylum Arthropoda; class Insecta; order Coleoptera; family Staphylinidae; genus Aleochara; species Aleochara bilineata. Next base: position 210,183 of record NBZA01000005.1, read on the forward strand.
TGGGATCACAGAGGATGGTATGGCATCCGGTACGAAATGTACGGCCTCGTATTTTCCGGGTTTTGGCAGATAATGCGTAATGTTCTACGCGTCGTCGTTTTTTATGACTTTGATACGCCATCTCTATTTATCGTCCTGATTTAGCCAGGAGCCTGGATGGGAAAAAATATGTTGTTGTTGCTGGTATGGTATGCGAGGAGCAGTCAATTTGTTGTTGTTTATTATCCTGAAAGTGGGATGCGATGCGATGTGCTGGAATTCGGGGCGGATAAAACACCCCGACGGATATTTTCATTTCCCTCGAATATTTATAGCCCCGTAATTTATAAGCGCGAATGCACTGCACGTGCGAAACTAACGTAAAGTAAGCCAACATAACCTGCAAAAACAATAAGTTGCTAATTCATTTACATTTTGCATTTATTTGCTTGCGGAAAAGTTGCCAGGATTGTTCGAGATTCAATTAAAACGTGTGCAGTCATCATAAACGCGAATTGCCCAATAAATACTCACCATTCATTCGCGTTTGACAATTGCCATACCTAATCCAATCTGGGAGCACAAAATTCAATTTAATTGCAGTCGCGTTGAACGAATTTCACACACTTTTGGCTTGGTTTTACCCACTACGAATTCTGCACTTGTACAAATTTTCATTTTCGTTTTGAGTTGCGTTGTTGTTGTTGTTGTTGTTTTATTTTTGCTTTCAATGCATGCTGGTTGGTGCTGGTCCTGGTTCTATTGAACATGATCCTATCATATAAACGTGCCGACTGGATGCATGGATACATTTGAGAGGGATAAATCCAGGTTAACGAAACGAAACGAAACCTACGAACGCAAAGGCGCCGGGCACATAGACCAGCGTTATGATGTTTTATACCTGTACTGGGAGGGTGCAAATGGCATACAACAGGCGGAATGGGTAGGGTTATTGGTACGTGTGCTCTACTTTTCCACTGGTTTATGTTACGTGCATCCTTTGCACGTGTTGTTGGGCGCATCTCATCGCGAACTTTTATGTATTTAGTATTTATGTCTTTTCATTTGCGCGAGTGGACTACGAACGACCGCATGGTAAAAAATCCTTTACGGAAATCATAATTGAAAAACTAGTAATACCACACTTTGCGCCAGACCATACAGGGTTGAATAGCATTTGAAAGTAATGTAATGATAAAACCGACACTCACTTAAACTCTTGCTCGTGCTCGTATCTTCTTTACTTTACTTTTCGTTCAGTTTCCTTTATTTCTTCCTCGTCTCGCTCCTGCTCTCGTCTTCTCTCTTATGTTTTATCACGCATGCACTGAAATATCCCGTGAAATACTGAAATAAATGTACTCACAGCTCTACTCTACTCTATTCGGTGCTGCGCTGCGCTGCATTGCAGTGCACTTCAAGTGCAGTGGAAGAGGAAACGTTAGAGCACTAGGTGCTTCAGCTGAACTGAACATTTTCCTTTAGTCCCTACGCTAGTCCTAGTTCTACTTCTTCGTTGAACATATTAGTCGAACAGGAGCTGAGGCAGGAGCAACGCAGTGTTGTGAAAGCTCTGATTCTTCGACGGCGACGCCGACGTAAAGCTCCATGAGCTTCTTTCAGATAGCGCAAGTGACGCTCTTTACCCCTGCTTCTTCCTTCAGGAGTGGTTTTATCGCATTCATTTTTTACTTATTAGCACAACACATACTTTCTCTATTCATTCCCGACTCTAACGGAGTCTCAGACTTGGACTTATACGTAAACGTGTGCGATTTTTATTTCATTTTATTTCGTTTGTTTGTTGCAGGGAGCGTCAAAAGCGACGTAATCCAGTAAGCAGCTAAACGGTGAGTGATTCTCTATGTTTTCCAAAGCTTTCGAAATCTGTTGAAATGTTTATTCTGCATTTTATTTTGTTTAATTTAATTTGCTGCTTGATTTTATTCGGTTTGATTGCGCAATCGCAAGTGCGAAGCAAATCTGACATCGACGAGCAACAATGAGCAAGATCTGCATTACGCTTTTCTATTCGGCCATAAACGTAAGCGCGATTGTATTGCATCTCACGTAGCAGCACAAATGTAAAACCGACGGTTTACGAGAGCTACACTTTTACTTGCCTTGCTTCACTCCATTCACCTGAGAGCGCAAAAGGCGAGGACATTCTGGAATAGGATAGTACAGGATAGTTTTCACTGCAAGATGACTTTTGGGAATTTGTTGAAATTTTAATAACTTTAAGGTATCCTAAGATGGAGCTTAAATATTACAATATCACTTGTACAATTCGCGGAGATTAAGTGCTCGATGGGGATGTCATAGGACATTAGGCAAATTCAACGCGCCGAGGATAAATATCGAAACGAAACTCAACGCAACGCAACGCTGGGTTAGTTTTTATTGTTATTGCTCTTTGCTATAACGCTATAATCATTATACGGCGCGACGAGGCTTTGCAGAATTACGAGGAGCGTAGATAACGGCTGCCGGTGCTGCGAAAGTACTGTATAAGTAAGTAAACGGAATCCTGGCAGCGCTTAAACGCTCGCCTCTTCATATATGTGAGGCGGAATAGGGCGCGAGGAAGTAGAGATGTAAGGAAGTAGGTTTACTACCCAAGCCGTCGCTATGCGCCCAAAAACATAACGAGCGGAACGTGCCAACGACTTTTTTAAACAAACTCGAAACTTTTATAAGTACCTCACCTCACTTCCACTGTACTTACTTATTTCCCGCACACTCACGCATCAATATCGATGAATATCGAATTCCATCCTTGTTTCTCCCGAAGGAGTGTACTACATCGAACAGTGACGAAGGAGAAGCTATATTATTAATGAGTTTTCATGTATTGAGATAAAGCGCACGTTTCATGATAGGTTATGAGGTCCTACATTATCCTTGCGGCTGACATACATACGTTCGTTCGCAGTTGATTAACTGAAGCAACAATAATGCCAAACAGTTGTAATATGTGGCTGGCGTTTGTTTCCATGGCTGACTGGTGGGTTCGTATTGCACTCGTAATACGAAATGGAATTGAATGTGGTTTAGCCTCGATTGTCGAATAGGTCATGTCAGCGCCGCAGGAAACACGGGATGTTGCTCGTTACGCATAGACTCATTTATTCCTCCCGCTCCGACAATTTATTACACATGCACGCGAAGAAGTAATTGAAACTCGAGCCTTCAAGCTCGCGCTCGCGAAGAGAAAGCACCAAAGCACTTTGGCTAATTCCTTAATTTCCAATTGTAATTTTATCGACGTTATTGATTGTAAGTACATGTTTGTGAAATAAATACACAAACAAACAAACAAGCGCCTGAAATAACATAAAATAGTAAGTAATTAAGCATTAAGCGAAGGGTAAATGTTGACATTGAGTAAGTAGCGAACCGCGCGTTAATCACGCTAACTGCACGTGAACGCGAAAACGCAATAAACGGAAAGGACTATGTACTAAGAGACTAAGAGAATATGTACCTTCCTACTCGACAAGTGCACTCGAGGTGCTTTCAACACCTCGCCTCGGTCCGGCCAGATTCTGGCGAATAGTTTGGGAAGTGTTGGCGGCTTGGCCGAAAAGTTTTAATGCTCCCTGAAGCCGAAAGCGCGCTAATGTTATCAACGAAAAGTGATATAAAACTAAATAATGCGCCACAGGGTTCTGGCCAACATATCGCATTAAATCTACCACTGCGAATGCAACGACCGGTGTACGGCCATGGGCATTAGTCACTGAAAGCAAGCCCATTTGCTTTTCGATTATGACACCCAAATCCGTGGACATTGCTGTGGGTGTTCGTGTCGTATGTCAGTTGGAAGTATCGTTGATTAGTTATGTTTGGCGCTGTGTGTATGGTGTTATTGGGCCCGTGGGGTGATTAGGAACGCACTAGTCCACCAAGATTTACAATCGATGGTTGCGTTCTGATTCCGGTTTGTTATCAATGCATCTGTTGATATTGCCCAACAGCGCCATTAGTGTTTGCGCTATCAATAAATCTATCAGACGGTAGGCATGCGCCTGTATCCAGAAGATAACAGATTGTGTTTGGTTTCTGTTTAAATCTCTGCTTGTAGTAGATTAGTTAGTACTTATTAGAGTATGATGATTAATATCAGGTTAGGATTTAAAATTCTGGAGATTTCATTATGTTATAAGCGAGGTTTAAGGGAGGGAATTGAGTAATCAGTTCACATGACCATGGAACCGCAATCTATGTTGTTCAATTAGCAGCTGCAAGAATAGACTCACACCGAAGCGAAGGCACAAGACGTAACGTAGACGTAGACAGGCGACTGTAATCGAAGTGATGTTTGTGCCATTAGCCGGTATCGAGCGCCGCTTGGGATATCATTAGCACTCAAACAAGACCACTAGCCAGCCATCCAACCATTTGGTAACACCACGCGCATTGAATCTCTGATTATTCCCCAGTCTCCTCAGTCTTAGCTCAGCATATTGTATGAAATATATAATAAATGTGAAATTCAATTTATTTAATGAATTTTCAGTAAAAAGCGTTTTTATTAATCGTTTTTATCCGGGATAGATTAGGATATTGGATATTAGATCTGGATTAGTATCTAGGTGTCATTATTTTTTATGGGTTCAGCAGCAACTCAGTGCAGTTCAGTTCTGTTCAGTGATAACGCTCATAAACTTTAAAATTACGTTCGATTGCCATGTGGACGTCAATAAAATGCGGAAACGCCGCCGGAAATACACACATCGTCATGCTTGTCATGTTTGCGTCAACAATTTAATGGTCAACATAATATTGGCGTTGGCTCGCTGGACGCAAGTCGATATTTCTCACTCTTATGTTACCCAACTAACTGGCATGGCATGGCATGTTATGTTTGTCCTTTCAACTCAACTCAACTTCAACGCGTAATCATGAAAAGTGTCGTAAAAGTTGTAATGCTATTAGCGTTACATTCTAACGCAAATATTTTCCCAGTCGATGACGCTTGTGCATGCGTTAGCTACGAGAATGGAAAGGGGTTTTAATTCAGGGATGCAGTGGAATGCGGAATGAGTGTTGATAGCCGGCGAGGACAATTAGAAAGCGCGTAAAAGACATAAACGCGCTGTGCAGGCAGTTTTAGTGTGTTTACAACGCACCGGCGGCGCCCAATGGCAATGGCTTTATATATGGGTCATTAGTAGCAGTGGTTATCCGATGGGTTTCCAACAGTTTGCGCCTCCTAACTTTCCGTTTACTTTCGCCTCCCTTCTTTCTCGGCTTGTTTTACGTGCCGAATCAAACGTGAATCTATACGTAAGTATTCGCCTATGGGCTCTGCTGAGTTGGACCATAGTCAGAGTTGGAGTTGACTTGGGGCTTTGCAAACATTCATCCCTTTCATGTTTTTCACGCTTTTCGTTTTTACTTCTTTCTGGAATATATTTTACATTAACGGTGCTGAGGAAATACGTTTAGTTGTGTTTTTCGAGATAAAAATAGTGGATTTGTATTTGGTTTGGAATTGCAAGGTGTCGGAGGTGAGGTGTTACGTTTGGGAGGTTTTCCTCGTACTGATAAGTCATTACTGGAATCGAGGACATATTAAGGGCTTTGGCCTGAACCCAATTACGTTCGCTGTACAACCGGCGTTCCACAGGATGCACAAGCCGTGCAGTTGTCCTCGACATGTTGCCATTATGCGTCGCTAATCCCAAACCCAATCCCAATGCGCACAAGTAACTAACACAAATAGCCAAACAATGTTCAGCCAACATGATTTCAAATGCTCATCGATAATAGTAGGCAGATACAGACATTCGAGTGTCACGTACACCAACACCTTTTTGCTCATTCGAGTGTTTCCGGCCGGAAAAAAAACGTGTTGCAACGTTTTGACTAATTCAATGTGCACCTCGCGCCTGTAATTTGCGCTTGCGCACATTGCACACTCGTTTTTTAATTATACGCCGAGTTAAATTAATTAACTCATCGCATAGGCACTTTCCACTCGTTTTTTGCATTTTTTGCCCCATGGCGTTGACATTGGACACACTCGGACGCCCTCGGTGAGTTAGTTTTGAATTACATCCGGACAAAAATGCATTTTTCGCGTAAATCGTTTACGGAAAAAGCATTGCACAAAAATGTTCAATTTTTTTTGCTTTGACTCTGTAAAATAAAAATTAAAGTGACCGGAACATGCTAGTTGTAACTTTTCTATACGAAATATTTTATTACATCAGCGAAGTTATCGGGAAAGGGAACGATTTTGCACAAAATTGAAAAAGTGCCTGTCGCACAAACTTGCGCAGATGTTAATGAATATATAATGTGCTTCCACCAAGCTACAGCATACAGCCTTCAGCCTAGCACCGGTTGTGATCTTTTCTTTCGTCTGACTCTGCTTATATTTCGAAAGTTTCTCGGCGGCGCGGTCCCTTGTTTGAGAACTCCCGTCGGTGGCGCTGCCGATAATACGTTTCTCTTATTGATGATGCGATTTGGCAGCGGATAAGAGCATGCGAGACACGCACGCGGTTCAAAACTTACTCGCTCTGCGTCGAATTTTCCCCGGGGCACACAGCGCCGCAGGCGCAAGCGTCAGCCTTTCAAGGTAGATGTACATATGTGTACCTGGTTGCCTACGCGTAAAGTTGAAATGTCAACAGGAGGCACGTACGCTTGCGCTTGCGCTTGTGCTTCGTATCTATCGTCTATTGCGATAAAAGTTCAATTTGATCGATCTAATCATTGCTGAGGGAGGGCACGTCATGAAAAATCTTATTAAATATTTGATGCCCCTTGAAGGCGTTCTTTGACTTCTTTACTGTTACCTAACATATTTGTCACATACTTTAGTTTCGTGTTTATTTCCTGCAGGAATCGCTTTAATATTAATAAGAAACTATTGGACGTTCAAACTTTACACAGTTTTACAAGTTTCTTCACAATTCACACAATTACTAAGACGTCTACAAAACTACAACTACAAAAACTAAGAAAGTGAATAAATATCTTGTTTATGAAACCATAAATATTTCCCTCCGTATAAACCGAATGAAATTGTATTTAAATGAAAATTAATGAAGCTAAATTGAAAAATGAGTTGGCAAACTAATCAGGAACCCACGAAGTCAGCCAGTATGCAACACGAAACGAAATAAAAGGCAAAGCAAGGAAGGGAAACGTAACGAAACGAACGCAGTAAGAAAAACTCAGCCGGTGAAAAAGCAGCGAGCGTGACGCTTTATTAAATAAATTATGACGTGCCAGATGGATTAGTTATATTATTTTTCAGCATGTCTACAAGGTGTTTACTCAGCTACCTTAGTAGTAGTTGGTAGTACATAGTATGTAAGCAAATTTACTCAACAAGCAATGGCTGGAGGATGAAAAGTAATGAAAGTTTTTTCTATTCTGTTCATTCTCTGGCAAATATTAATTAACATTTCATGGAATAGTTTCTACGTGAATGTACAGGGCAGAGTCTTAATAATTTCAGTAATTGTTGAACGTTGAATATTTCTTTGTCGTTCGCGAACTGTTTATTCAAGACGTTTTATACCAAGAGCAAGCGCCAGCAAAAGCGCGATATAATTAGCCTATGAAGAAACGACGAGTCGTTAAACTGTGCATGCACTGCGCGCATATTACTTACTGATAATATTGTATACTGCGGGCCAGGCTGGATGTGGATTGCATGCAATGTCTTATATCTTGAGTTATGGCTTGTTTTACTCATTTTTTCGTTTCATCATCATCATTGTTTGCGCGTTTGATCGCCACGCCACGGCTCGCTATAGCATATCATAGTATATCGGATAAAGTTGGCTTTGGCTTGGCGTTTTTGTCGCTTGCGCTTGGCTTTTCCAGCTTTGCGAGAGCTTAATGAGGTCACGACAACGTGCGCTATGCGATTATTTATATTAGCAAAAAGTATGTCTATTACAACGCCAAAAAGAAGAAAAGGAAGAGGACGAGAAATAATTAATTCGGCGATAAACGAACAATATGACTACGACGAATGCATACCACGAACAAGCATCCGAATACAAATGCAAATGATAGAAATTTGCATGCAATATCATCATTATTTTTGTTTTGCATTATCGTTGATATTAATTGTTTATTAATCATTATTTTATCCGGTATATTTATGCGCCAATCATGAATAAATATTTGTCACAAATCACAAATGAATGTATCTACTTATATTAATCAGTATTTATTGATGTTATAAAAATGTTATTCCATGAGTTGGTGGCAGTTTTAAATGAATTTATTATTTTAACATTAATTTAAAAATTATCTTAAGCTATGAGTAAAATATTTATGATGTGAATTGTGCGGAATTAAGTTCTGACGGTATAAGTAAGAAGTGTATAAGAAGAGAACGGAATATGTATGAATATATCCAGTGGGGAATTATACATATTTTGCGCGTATAATACTCCAGCACGTTTGTGTCTATAAAGCGACAAAGACAGTAAAGTTCCGGAATAATGCGAGTTGAATAAAAGCCTGAGCACTGGCGTTGGTGTTGGAAGCCGGAATATGTGTTGTACGGCGTACACACGTTCGTAGGTATCGGACGAGTTCCACATTCATAACAGGAAAATGAACAATAATAATAGTTTACTATTGTGATATGAAATTACACTATAAAACGGCGAGTTAATGGGGGAACATTTTAACGCTTTATTGGCTTCTCTTTATGCATTTCTGCGATTCTGGTTCATCATTCAGTAGTTGGTTGGACTGAACAGTCCTCGCTTAATTATCTCGGCCTAGAGACGCATTAAGTAATTATCCTTGAAGGATAAAAAAGTCAAGCTTCAATTTGTGTTTGTTAAATTTCTGCTTTATTTGTAACATGAGTTGGTTCAAGGATGTACAAGACGAGAACAAATATACTTAAAGTCGTACTCGTAGCCGGAAGGACATAAGGAAAACATAACACGAAACGTACGGCGACGCATGTATGTATGCGCATTCGAGATAGAGCAGCAGAACTCGAAGACGAAGCAGCAGCAGCAGACTGGGGACGCTCGGGATAGATTTATGGCAGATGGCTTTTGACTTCTGCCTTTTGTCGTCATTCACCTACTTCTTGTCTGACGTCTGGAGTCGCAGCTTACATGATGTATTACGCTGCCTTTTGACGCCACACAAGGATTACGCTACACGCAAGAAAGCCTCAAAAACTAAGCAAACTTTCTCTATAAATAAATTTAAATAACCCTCCTCGAAGGAAAAAGGGACGAATTCGAGAATATGGTTACATTTACGTTTACGTTAGCGCTCGGTTAGCGCCAGTTAAACTCGAATAAACGAGGCAAAACTAGCGGAAGTATAAAACAAAATGTCTACACTTAAGGGAGAACTATAATAAACTAGCACAAGTGCGCGTGTGAATGAAGGGCACCGCGCGCCGCGCACGCCTCTGAGGAATAATTTTTATGCGTTGAGATGTCTTAATATGAGTTTGCGTCACGCAAAAATAATAAACGAACAAACTGCGCACATTAATGTTTATAACTATTATAACGTTTATTCGAAAGATTAAAATACACTGAAAAACAGTGTAATAATTGTTTGCATAAAGAGTTTTCTTCATTGTACTTTGGTGAATTTGACAATAATTGAACGTTTACGTAAATGGCACGTAAACACAATTAATGTAGATTGTAATTAATGCGACATGATGAGCAATTAATTATTGCGCCTTTTGTGTTTTGTGTATTAGAGGGAAGTGACCAGTGGCGCACTCATCGCGCTGTGAAATTAAACTAACCAACGAACCAACCAACCAACCAACCTACTAGCTAAACTAACTAAACTAAACGTAAACGTAAACGTAAACGTAAACGCAGGTGGCTGGGGAAAACTATAAATTAATCGAACGCGCACATAATAGCTGCTCGGTATTGCAACGCCAATGCAATGCATTCAAGAGACTGGAAGTGAAGTAATCGATGTGTGCTTCTATTACACGCAGTTTATAATCGAGCGAGCAATTGATGCAGGCACACGTTTAGTTATGCAGTTAAATTTGTTGTTAAACAAGCCGCGTATTAGAAAATGTCTGGCAAGCAAGCGCAGTATTGAGGGCGCATTGATGTAAGTCAATTGAGACGTGCACGTAATTAAGTCATTTCCAATGAGACATCAACCCCCAGGGAGGCGAATGCAATTCCGGCGAGCGAGCAAATTACAAAC
>NBZA01000005.1:221054-231400 GCA_003054995.1 Aleochara bilineata
ATGCTGTTCTAGTTCAAACTTGCATTTGTGGATGTTGATCTTCGATGCGACCTAGAATTGGATCGAGGGGATAATGCGAGTTTGTTTACCGATATTTACCGGAAACGAGGGAAAGTTTGCCTTGCGAGCGAGCGATGGCAAAGTTGAATGTTGAAACTTTACTCTCTTATAAGATGGAATTGCAAGCGCAAAGGAATGGCAAGGATAAAAACTATTCGCAGTAAATTAGCATTCTCAGCTTGCTGCGACGACTTTTGTCCTGTAATAAATAATGCAGCATAATCAAGTTTTTCCTGCGGGGTTAAGTGTTGCGCATCGCGTAATTAAAAGTTTTAACCGAATTATTTTAATTAACTTGTGTTTGCCGGCTCGGTACTAGTGTTTCTTGCGGCAAGTTTTGATATTTCCTCTTCTCTTCCTTCTATGACTTGTTGGTTTCTTGCAAGACTAGTTGTACCTTTCGAAAGTTGAAGTAAGCACTTACCGCTTATATACGAGCACGTCGTCTAGGCAAATCGGAAATGCGAAAAGTTTTGAGACACTGCGGCGCCATCTACAGCATTTTTAATCGTCTTTTTCCAAGGATAAAAAACCTTGCAATTGCACAAGTTAATCACATTTAATTTACTTATTGCTTGCTATCATCAACAAGTTTTAATTTAATTAAGTGAAGCCTTGATGTGGATCTGAATCTGAATTCAGCTCATTGCTGAATTGAATGTACTTAATGTAGGCAAATGCAAAAAGCTTTGCATTCAAATGAAGAATATAAATGAATGAAAGAGGAACGAGGAGAAAAAATAAATTATGCCTTAATCCTGCGCAGAATGAGTGAATACAACTTCAGGCGTAGGCGCAGACGCAGACGCAAGGACACATTAGACTTAAATATGTATCTTTTATATATTCAATTTAACTTTTCTTTTCTTTGTGTCAGCCAGTCACAAAAGTCTTATGTTTTCAATCTGCATTTTTCTTTTTTTCATCTTCTTCTTTTTCTCGTTCATCGAATGGACAGCAAGCATAAAGATGCCAGGACGAAACCACCACGTCGCATAAAAATAGAAATAAAAAAGCAAAATAGAAGCAGGCGAAAGTGGGTCTGCTCATTCGGCGTGACGCCTAACAGAGTAGTCGCACTTCCTTCTAAAGGAGAGAGGAAAAAAGTCCATTATCTTTTTTCACGCTTGACGCGCCGACATAACGATAAACTTTGCGTCATTTGCAAACCGTCTTGTTCTTTTTCACGATATTGCAATTGAATGCACGCTGAAATATTCAGCCTTTGTTTTAACTTTAATGAAATTAATTACGAATTAGGATAGGGACGCTGAGTCCTTGACGGTGACAACTCATATGCAGTTGGGTTTGCAGCTCTGTTGGTCGGTCGGTGGCAAGCAAATGCGGTTTGCGCTTCTCGCTTCCCTTTTGTATTGATTTTACCCCGTAACCGGCTGACACGACACCCCACAGGCGCGCTCCTTGCCGCTATCCACAATGCGGCACCGTCGGCGGCGGTTGGCGGCTAATGCTCATGTTCGACGCACGCCTCCTCGCTTCTCTCTGCACTCACTGACACACATTTGCATATTCATCGGGGTCGCTGCTATGCTTATCTGACACATTCTGCTCAAATAGACAAATGCGTTTTATCCTTTATCCTTGAGGAATTTGTAAATTTTATTGCTTTCAATTGCGCATGCGCATGCACTTCAGAAAGAAACAATTGCTCTGATTATAATCATTTATCAATTATTCTTCCTTTAGTGTCTGTTCTACTTTCTACTCAGCAAGAAATACAGTAATTGAAGAATAATTGACGCAATCGATAGAGTTCCTGGCACGACGACAATTAAATTGATTTCTAAATGCAATTCCAACTAAATATTTGCTTCAAATGTAAATTAATCACCCTTTGATTAATTTACATTGATGGTTACGTGATGTGATGTTGAATGATGGATTTTTATCGATAAGCAATAATTTACACTAATGGGCAGCGGCGTAATCGAGAATAAAGTGCCCCTCACTTGACTGCAGACAAGAGACACGGGGGGCGCTCGTGAAAATGCCGGAAATGCGGTCGTAACGCGGTCTGAATGCACGCGGAAATTATCAGCAATTATTATCACTTAGTTGCAACGCGCGACGCCGCTTCTTCTTCATTTGCTTGTTACGTTTACGTCCAGTGAAGAAGGCGCTCGGTGAAGGCACCAGGGGTTAATTCGTGTCTAATACAAAAATACTAGCAACGCTCACTTAAGGCAACCAACACTTGAGCAAAACTGCGAAATTATCGCCTTGGCGAGACGACGAGCTGTCTTGAGTGCCAAATTGCCGGCAATTGTCCGCAATTGCACTCGAGTGCAATTAGAATAATGGGTGTCATTAAATAATTTGGCACTATTGTCCTTTCGCCCCTCATTGCCAGTCAAGATATTAAGACGTTAATCGTCTTAATTGCATTATTTATAAATTATATGTATATATTCAGCTTGATTGTTTGACTAAAACTGTGTGTTTGTGTTTAATAAACACTTTTCACTTCATTAACTTTATTTCATTGTTGTTTCAGGTGAGTGTGATGTTTTCGTCCAACTTGTGTGTTTTTATTACGGCGTTTGCTCATCTCCGGGGTGGAATGATTTCATCATCATAACATAAATGCCAGCGAAAGTAAGTTTATTTCTCATCTTGACGTCTTAGGCTAAGGGCAACTTTGGGCGTTTATTAGCAGTTATCCTGCAAATATTGCGCTCATAAACAGTGCAAATTAATTTAGGCTTGTCATTAATTTAATGAAACAACAAAGGCCAGCTTCTTGGAGGTTGGTGGCGGTTAAGAAATGCACGGAGATGATTTTCTTAGACGTGATCGTGCGGGCGTGGAGAGTGCATATCAAACATTAGCATTCCCCGGAAATATCCGCATTTCCACGTAATAATCCTTGCATATTCGCGTCGCCACTGCATTGGCATGTCACTCGTAAACTAGCGCGTTTGCTAGTATTCTAGTCTGGTATTCTGGTCGTCGAGCAATGCCAAAGAGAGTTGCGAACGCGAGCGAGGATGCGGATGCGATGGTGGCGGTTGGTACACGTCGCTGGCGCATCGGTTCGTTGACTTAATTAAATTACTTTTATCGCAGCGCAGAGTTACGCTATGTGGACGGAAACAGGCAGGCAATGTTGGTGGCAGTAACTTTGACCTGCCTGGTATGCCACGTTTTAAAATTTCCAAACAACAAATGGAATACGCGCATTGCCACAAGGCCTAGTCTAATCTAGTGCCTGACTCGTACTTGTATTGAAAGAAAATAGACACGGCTTTGCTTTGTTAATGGAACACTCGCGCTGAATATAAATTTTTGCTTCATTGTGCTCTAGTTTTTCCTCTGGCTCATCTACAATTTCTCTCTTTCTTCTTGCTGGGGAAAGAGTTAAAGCGTGTGAACTGCAAGAAGTTGCAAATTTGCGTCTTACGTTCGAACAATGGATAAGAAGTTGCGGCTTGGTGGCAAGTTTCGTTTCGTATAATGCCCGAGCATTCGTATCCTATCGGCATGAGCATCGGCAGATTCCAGCTTCTTCCTCTCGGCGAGTGCAAAGTTTTCTTAATTAGTGGGCGTAATACATTATTTTATAATCTTTTCTGCGGCGGTCGCGGGTTGCCAACTTTTTCATTTACACAGACGCAAAGTTTCAGCAGCGAGAAAAAATCGCAAATTGCCTTTAAAGTTTAAGTTCTGGGGAAAATTAATTTTATGAGTTAATTACTCAACTAATATTGACCGAATCGAAAAAAGTGCGTAATTGAATTGGCTGCGAGCTAGTCGACTTTCAGGGTGGACATTCGCCAGAGGGCGTCAGTGGATTCTGCACGGTGGGGGCGAAATTGGCGTGGATATTTTAATTGCGCGCGCCCGCGACCCATTAAATTTAATTACCCCTCGTGCGTAACGTGTTTACCCGTCGATTATTGGCACATTTGCCCCACGTACCACCAGCCCTTATTGCTATATCGACGTATTCCGGTGAGTTGTGACAGAAATACCAAAAATAACTGTCACCTCTTTTTTACAAATTTTTTTGTTAATGTCAAATTGTAAACTTTTTTGGATTTAGCACAAGAAAAAGTCTAGATTTCAAATTGAATTAGAAATCGGTGGTGGCTTGTGGCGTGACCATAAATGAAACTGATTGATAGATAGATACCGGCGGTTTCGACATTACGCCAAGGGGAAAATTACAACACTTCAGCCATGAACTGAACTGGGCGGCTGAACGTTTTACCAGTGCCGGAAGCGATTCGTATAAATGCCTGTGAATACTCAAGGAAATTTCACCCTCGACACGGGTACGAATCAGGTGGCACATTAATAACAAATTGAATATTTGCACAGCAGCGCAGTGCTGCACAAACATTTGCCGTATTATTGATTATTACCAATTTGTTAGGTAATTTTTTCGTGTTGAGAGTTGAATTTTGATCGATTTACCAGCATAGGAATAGGTAAATACCATTAAAATATTCCGTAACGCCGTATATTTGCACATGGGGAAATCTCGCTTTGGCGCCGTCGTCGCCGTCTTTGGGGCGCGTTTTTAAATGAGAAGTAAAGTGTGGAACGGTGCTTTAAGTGCACGCGTATCCAGGAAACGAGCGCTTTGTTTCGCCAACTCATCTCCGCTTTTTTCCGGCTGCATGCAGGCGCACTCAGCCGTTCACCCTCTCGAGCCTCGACCGTTTAAAGTGCTGCGCTCTCCAGGCGACTGCACAAAATGAGCAAAACTAAGAGCACCACCCTTGTACTTGCTGATGCTGATGCTGCGTTGCTTGGTGGCTTGTTGTTGGTATGAATTTCATCGCTGAATCGGGATCAGGATCCAGACCTAGATTGAGAACCCAGGAAAAGAGCAAACTCTTCTAAACGTTTGCTCTCTTCAGTCTTGGTTTACGATCAAAGCCATCTGTTGTTTGCTTGGTTGCTTGTCAGGATACGTTTTAATTGATACGTATCTTTAGGAATTCAAGTTTGGAGAAATATAGGTACCAACGTCTATACGCGTGTGTACCCTATTCTTCACCGTACCCTGTATAAAGCACGAATTTGCATATTATGGCTCATTCTGAGCGTAACTCGGGAGAGAATATGCATGTACGTCGTAAACGTGACGCGCACTCGACTCAGTTAAATCTTAATAATGCATGGGGAATGGAAGGAAGAGCTTTAAGAAAGGTCAAACGCGTAAAAACGCCGGAAACTTATGGGCGAGCATGCACCGCATCCTATATTTTGCTCGTTGCTCGCTCGCGGAGTGAGGTAAATATATTCAGTCCTTCTGGGGACACAAATTTTCCAACTCCTTTGTGCCCTCGGGCCGTTCAGGATTTTTTAATTTACTTCTGTTTTTTCTTCTTTTTTAAACAAATTTTTATAAAAGAAACAAAATAAGTAGAAAGGAGTATCTAAGGATAATTTAATTTTTGTGTATTAGAAACTGAATTCTATTAAACATTGATTGAAATTTAGTTATTTGATGATGAAAATCTAACAAAACAAAAACGAGCACAAGCGCAATCGCAAGCGAACGCGAAAGCGAGGAAGAATGAGCGTTGATGCAACGCATTACATCGGTATTGAATTGCGCATATCTAGTAGACGTGTGGAGTGCAGAGGATAAACTGAGATTTTCCAGATTTTCAACATTCCCGGCGTGTTTTTCGCATTGAGTGCCGAGATATTTGCCCATCTAGATTGATTTCTTCGTGTGTGCCTCTCCGCGTCTGCGTTTCGTTCGTACGCAATTTTCGCATTGTTCCTTCTATCCTGCCAGCTCTCGAGGAATTCGCCTCAAATTCCCATGTTCCAATCCATTTATTTGCGCGTTATTTTATACTTTTTTTTTGGTTTTAGTTTCTTAGATCTCTTCGTTGTTGGATTTTAAGTGAAATTTCAGTATTTTCTTATGCTTTATTGATGTTAAGTCAGTGTTTTATTAGATGGAATTAGTTATAAAACATTTTTATGATGCGAATGCGAATTTTTAGGGGGTGATTTATAAGCAATTTTCCCATTTCTTAGTTGGAAGTATGGACGCGTGAATTCATGTGGCATTCGTGGTTTTACTTGGGTGCTCAGAGTTGTGCGCGCGTTATAGCAAACTTTCCGAATGTCGCACATATATTACTTACACCGGGTTTGGGACTAGCAGTAGGACCCCCTTTCCGAAGGAAGGAAAAGTGCATTGTAGTCGAGAGTGAAAGAAAACGAGATTCAAACGCGAAAGTTAATGCACCGTGTGTATTGCCCTAATGTCCTCTCTAATTTACTGGAAACTGGGATTTTATTACCGGTTCGCTCGCATTTGGTTGCCTTGGCCTCCCTCTCATCTTTATCATCGCTGATGTTTTTTTACTTTGCAACTTTTCAAAACCTATGTTCTTATTAGAATTTTAAATGTGAGGTGCAAAAAAATCACGTAAATCGCGTTCTAACTGCGGGCAAAAAAGAAGAAAAATTGAATTTTCTTAAAGATTTCTTGGTGTTCGACTTGACTCAAGAGTTACTTTTCCCGGACCAACAGCAGCGAAGCACTAGGGATACTTTATATGCCACGTGCGATATTCCATAAAATCGATGCTTTTATTACCGCCACCTAGCGTTTAACGATTTATAATTCATTTTCAATTCGAGGCATAAAACCTTCTGGCGTGTAGGCAAGCAGCTGGATTTTTTGATGATCAACGAATGGAATATCATAGAAACTTTAGAGTTTGAGTAATAACTAAGATTTTCCACGAGTGGCCGCAAAGAAATCCGCGCAATCCTTTCACCGCGCAATTCCGAGATGATTTAATGAAAACGCCACGCAAGGATTAGAGATGATGTAGTACCCTTATAATTTCCCCATGGTTGATGCTTGTGCTGAAGAAGCACAAGGGCCAGAGTGGTGTCGGCGGTCGGTGGTGGCTGGGCTCACGCATGTACGTTCTGCGAAAGCCACCCGCTTATTAGCACACAAACAGCGACATTATTAACAAAAGGCCAGCAGTCAGCCAGCCTAGCATGGTCTGGTCCTTGCTTTCATACTTTCATCGCCTGGGCTCGGGCTCGCAACGTGTCAGTTGGTCATTTATGAAAGGTTTAATTAATGAGCAGCTCGCCCATTGTCCTCGCAATTGCCACCATGCATGCTGCGTCGCTGCGCTGCTTTTTTCAACAATAACCACCTGTATAAATAAATTACAGCGGCGCATTGTGTGAAATTCACTTACGACCGAACACAAGCACAAGCAGAAGCGCAAGCGCAAATAAATTTAAATTCTTTGAATATCCAAAGAGGAAAAAATGCGACGTTTAGTGACATTTTATAAATATTAAAACACTTCGCTTTGCTAGAAAAATCGGCAGCAATCTGTCTTTTTTCCTCTTCTTGTTCTTCCGTTCTGGTTTCCTTCTTGTGTTCGTTCTGGTACTCGGGAAATGTGCTCGCGGCAGATCTATTTTTCTTTGCGTTTGCACCGCTTGAGCGTTGCCCACGATGTCGCTGTCGTCGTCGCCTACGTCTCGTCCTTGTCGCTCGTTATCCTTGCGCTGGCTGGCTGCGCTTCTTCTTATATCATCTTCTATACAGTTATAACTGCTGAGCGCTTTTGTATGAAGAAAGGATGTGTATGCCATTTGATCTACGGCCTTTTTTCGGGTGAATGGTCCGCGCACAGAACGAAATATATCACGCTGCCATCTCGAACTGGGAGAGAAAGGAAGAGAAGAGCATATTCTTCTATTTCTGCTTCTTCTGCGTAGGCGCACAAATTGCTCAAATTGCTCACAGTTTATTAATTGTTTCCTAGTTTTTTCCTTTCATTCTTGACGCAAACAGAAAAAGCTTTTAGTGATATTTCACCTTATCTACGATAATAAAATAAATTATGAAGTATATGACTTTAGGTGGTTGGTGTTTCACCTTATTATTTAAGTTCTGTGGCGAAAGAAAAGAAAAGAATGTATCGTTGTCGTTGCCGTAGTTTTGCTTTTAGTAATAGAGCTGTGGCGAAAGTTTTTCTATTCTTGGCCGCCTACAGGCCAACATATGTGTCTGTCTAAGGTTTTTATCCTAGGACGACTACACACTGCCACTCGGCACTCCAGTATCCTTTGCCTTGCGCTTTTCTACGCCTCACGTAGGGGTTCGTTTTAGTGAACTGGAGCGCGTGTGTCGACTCGCTTATGCTCGGGGAAACAGCAACGCGCCGGATGAAAATTACGAGCCGATTGACCGGAAACTCTTATTACGCGTTGCCGGTTCTTTCGTTTTGCCTCTCATCTCTGTATGTTGTGGAGCAGTAGGTACACAACCGCGTGGATCAGCACAGTTCCGAAATAATCTCTTATGTTCTCCTGGAAAAACCTTTGTTTTCTCGCTTTTTTGTGCTCGTCTTCGCTTTATCCCGAGACGTCTCGTTGCATATTGTTGGGGAAAATTTACGCTGAAGGGAAGAGATTACAGAATGCCATTGAACATAATAGGGCAGAACGTGGAGAGTAAACTCATTAGAATATGGTTTCTAATTAAGCGGAAAATGCGACGTTGATTTACCGCAAAGCAAAGCAAAGCAGAGCAGAGCTGAGCAGAGCAAAGATGTAGGGAAGCTGGATGGATGCTCAAACTAGACCAAACTAAAAATATAATATTATATTATGTTGCGGTTGGATGGAGAGGAAACCACCTGAATTTAAACCTCAACGAACAATTGCGTGCCAAGGAATAATTAACGTCTAAGGGTGTTTATCCGTCACCTGTTTTGTTCTGCCGCAAAGGAAAAGTCGGCCACGAGAGGGTTTTTGCGAGACGCTCGGTATACTTGTGCATTATGTTGATGCGCCATCAGCTATAAAGTGCGTTTTTGTGTCTGTAGGTGAATGCGTTACTTTACTCACGCGCATGCGCAAGTTCATAATTGTAATTATTTAGTATCCTGTAACAATGTATGAATATACGTTCGTCGAGCAATATTCAGCCTAACAAAAAGCGCATCATTGTCCATTAGCATTATACATATTTGAATAGAATACGTTTTTGTATATTGTATTTTGTATTCATAAAAAAGGCATAAAGGTAGAAAGGTAAAAAATATGTACAAGGAATATTTTATAACAAGCTCAAATAAAGGCAATGAGTGGTAACGACTAACAACGAGTATGCGTATGAATATTTGACTTTAAATTTAAAATTAATTCTAGTCTATTTGTGGGATACGTGGTTGGTTTTCGTTATAATTTCATACGCCTTTACTGTCTGCCTGCCTGTCGACAGAAAATTGTTACTACGAGTTGTAATTAAATAGGAAAAGTTTGGTAAAGCGCCGAACATGCCCTCGCACTTATACAGGTTGCGAATTTGTGCTGAAATCATTGCTCATTATTGCGGTTTGCACTGCACTTCATACCACTCCGCTGCACAGCAGAGCTGTACTGTACTGCACTGCGTCGCATTTTATTATGTTAATATTAATTCAGTTATGATGGTATTTGAAGTGTAACTATATTTATTTATTCACGCTGAGTTGCATTGAATAAAAGTGAAGCAGGTGAGGCAGGCGGAAGTATTTCAGGAATGCAGAGCATAGTGGAGTGGCGCTCTGTGGTTATTTTCATTCTTCGCCTGCATAACGTGAGTGATATTTCAACATTGGTAATTTAATTTCGCACATTTTTGGACGCGCACAGACTAAGTTTTAACCAAAATTACCGACCATCCAGCAGCAACGCTTGTGTTGGTGGTTCTTTGCTTCCTTCCCGTACCGTTCGGGGATAATTCCATTAAACATTTACATTTATCAAACGCGAAATTGCTGTTTCTAGATGGAATGAAAGCACAAAAGTCTACGGATTTGTTATTGTGTCGAATGTTTCTTTTTTACTCTGCCGAGCACGGCCAAGGGAAGCGAACAATTGTCGGTCTGTTGGTAAGAAATAATAATTTATTCAAAAGCTTTTTGCATTCCAAACATGTACGCTTAAAAATTTATGGTTTCTGTCGTCTTTCCTGGTGTTTTGCGAATTTCTTGAGGTTTTCTGTGGGTGTAAATGAAAATTTGTGAAATAAAAAATTCAATTATCTTCCGCGACACGATGTAAAGAATGCGCTGGCGCTTGCGCTGGCAGGTTAAGAGCTAGCAGAAGGAACCAAGGCGCAAATGTAGATTTAGAACAAAGCCATAAGTCACAATATCTTATTCAGCCGCCACGACCCAAGCCTGACTTTGTTTGCATGCCGTGCTGGTTTTTCACGAAAAGCTTTCCTCCTAGTAGCATTCCATTCGCCACCCAATGCGCCTGCA
>NBZA01000006.1:0-19272 GCA_003054995.1 Aleochara bilineata
AACGTTGAAGGTTTATACAGGTGAAGGTTTATATAGGTATAATGTGTAGGTAAAGTCAAAGCTGATTTTGGACTGTGTGTTCAAGCCTAGAATGCAGGTAAAGCTGACTGCAAACTAACCATTTTTCGTATTGTCTGCGCATCTCTTACTTTGCGCGGTGGCTCTGACTTACGCTCCGGCCTCAGCTCTATGCCAATTTTGCACTTCAGTCACAGTACGCTAGTGACAACGAACGTGGTCGCGTAATCAAATATTTGTCGTGAGTTTGCTTCCTTAAGAAATCTTATTCTTTCTCTCAAGTAGCAGTGTTGTATTTCTCAATCATGGAAATGATGGATATCAGTGTCTTTGATAACCATGCAGGAAGTTATCTGGACATTTTACGGTCTTTTGAATTAAAGTAAGTGAATTTATGTTTTTATATTTACCACGTGTTAATAACACGTATGCTGCAAAATTTATTTAAATTATTGTTAATTAAAAGACACTTCTTTACGCTACTGCTATTCAGTAACCATCAATTTAATTACTACTAATCATAAGCCACGTGACTGCACATTATTTTATGTGCATTTGACTACAAGTTAAAAGTTGCTGCTGAACTGACCCGAATCTGTTCATCCTTGAAAGGTGTTATCAGTCTTATGAATTCAAACAGAAGTGTGTGTCTGATTAAATTACGGATAGACAGATAGATCTAGCAAAGATTTATAAAACTAAACTTGGTTACTTTGCAATTTTAGCAAGAGATACCAAGATGACATGACGGCTTGATTTATACTAGCAAAGCATGCGATTTGTATTTTTCCTCTTCGCTCGTGTTACTTTTTTTACTTTATTTTATTGCCGTCTCAATCGCACTTGCTGCAGTCAACTTTTTGAAACACAAGCGTCTTGTATGTGTTAGCACGGCACGACCGCCAGTACTTGGTGGTAATTTATTGCGTTGCCGCTGGGTTTCTTCACCCTTTATCCTTCAAGTTTGAGGGGCGCCTGCTAGAGTCCTTCTCAGGCGAGCGAGTGAGCCAGCCACTTTGCATTATTACAGGATTGTTAGTACGCGCGCTCGGTTTGCTCCTACAGTGATTCATTCTTTTTATCAGGGCAATTATATTGTTGTTGAACGGGGAATGCTGCACGCACTCAATGCGTAAATAATGTCATTAGTGAATTGAAAACCCCCAAGTCTTATCGTTCACTGGCTATAATTATGTAATTACGTGCTGGGTTGCCCTGAAGGGTGAAATAATTCTATTGACGTGTTTAATTTTTCATTGTGTTTCTTTTCTGAAAGATCTACTTATGCTGCGGGGCGTGTAATTAAAATCAAATTGTTGAGTTGCAAAATTGTCATTACATTTTAATGCAAAAGTTATATTACGCACTGAATTCATCTGGCATTCGTTTAGTTTTCGGCATAGAGCTATCATCGTCAGCTATCAAGTGTTGACACAGCCAAGTCCAAGTCCGGGAAATTCCCTAATCGCAAGCCTTCCCTGAACTTGGGGCATTTAAGCTCACTGCCTGCCTTAAGCCGACTTTGTGCGCGCACCTTTTCGGTATCGCACAGTAATTCGTTAAGTAGTAGATATACCTATAATTTTATTGCCTAGGACACGAATATTTTAGTGCATATTTTGCATTTTATTTGCCTGCTAAATCTGGGGATTAGGCTCTGGCCTTCCCATCTACCCTTTTGTTGCTTCAGCTTTGACAGCATCGTAGAGTGTTGTGCTGTACCGGATCGTGTATGGTACAAGTGTGCCTAAGCCTTGGGCAGAAAGGGTGTGCGCGAACATCAAGTTCGAATGATGATGAAGTGCAGTGAAATGGCTTAGATTTAGATTATAGATCATCGAATCGGAGAAGTAATAACTATAAAAAACGTATATAAATGCATGGGATTATAAAAGATTCATGATTATTTGATTATCAAATGTATGTAAATATAAGTAACGTAAAATAAAACGTGAATATATGAAGGCACGCCAAGAGACGGCAAGTTGGAATAATGGGGCAAGCTGCTGTCTTCTCTTCGGTTCGGAAGCGCCCGGGATGACCTCTAAAAACTGATATAAATGTGTTTGCAAGAGAGTTGAAATTGCGTGGAGCGTCGTCGGAGAAATAGAATCGGGCACCAGCCAGCCAGCCTTCTCCTTTCTCCACTCTACTCCGCTCCGCAGTCGTTTCGCACAGAGAAGCGAAGTTTCTTTGGGGAAATTTTTACGATTCGTTTTGATTACCATGAGAATAAGTTATTTGAATATGCATTCTGGTTCTGCTTCTGCGTCTTCTTTTACTAGAACCCAAGCAGGGAGGTTGTCGCATTCCGCAATTATATTATTCCCATCATCTGTAAATATTTATTCCAATTTTTATATCAAACAATTATTTAAAGTACCAATTCAATCATCATTTGAAATTCATTTACAATTATAATTGAATGACATTAAAATGAGTTCGTTACGGTCATGATTTTATGATGAATTCAAAGTGTATGAGTGAGGAGATGGATGGGAAACTCAATGGCATTTTTGAATGCGAGTGTACATTGAAAATGGATGGTAGTTGGGAACGCGAGGCTAGGCTAGGCGCCCTTTTCATATTCATCCTGTATGGTACTCTGGCAAACACTCGGCAACTTTTAACTTTTCCCAGCGAGGTGCTAGCGCCCCGACGCGATGGTCGACTTTTCACTCAACTCAACGCTCTCTTCACTTTTTGCTCGCCGTCATCGTCCAGAGGCATGGCGCTAGCGTTGATTATATCGCCAGGTCCGTGGACTGAAGTGGAGAATGGAGTCATCGACATAGGTGTGCATTCGTTTCGTTGAATGCTAACTGCTCAAGTGAATAAGTATAAAGAGGGCGACGGCCGTTTTACCCTTCGTGCTGCTAGGACCAGGACCACCCTGGGGAAATTTTCACATTCGAAAAGTCCACTCGAGTCGGCATGCTGTAGATATATTTCCATCCACCGAATGTCCACATAAAGCGCGCGCCTAAGGAATGATCAAATCTTCGCGGAATGTTTCGGCGGGTCAGCTGGTGGTCCTCGTAAAACGTTCGAACGTTCGGCTATTGAATCGCTCATAGAATACATACACGCTGATTGTATTTAGTTTCTTCGTTTGTCAGTTGCACCGCGTTGGAATGCAACTGCCACTTCTTATTTTAAATGTCGTAAAATTTTATTATCGCTAACAAAACGAAGATACGAGCACGAGCGTGCCATTGAAGGAAGGCGGCGGCGGCGGCAGCGTATTGGGAGCCGATTTCTTCGACGGCATGGTACATAGTGACATGCTCTTGTTCTATCCGGTCTTCGTTTTCCACGGCGATCGCATAACCGATTCCCAGGACGAACATTACTATTACATGTACAACATTGCAAAGAATGTAAAACTTTATGCGCATTGGCGATTACAATATAGTTTGACTGCGCGCCCCGGCGCAGCGCGAAGGAATCAAAAATTTATACCGCCAATTATTCAAATTTTATTTGATATAGAGCTCAACTATCTATTCTTATGTCTCAAACTTTGCGCACTTCTTTAAGCATGGATAAAAAGTTTCTCTCTGCGTGGAAATTGCTTTTAGATGACTATTTTGCAAACATATAATATTTTTATTATTTCTTTCTTTTTGTTCTTGAGATCGACATGACATTTTCTTGTAGTATTTGTTTGTCTTTCGTTTATTTTACTTCATATTTTTATCAACTCTTGGCAGTTTTACAGCAACTAGGAAAGTTTGGTTGAAGTGTGCTGCTTCTATTCTGTCACTTAAAACTTTCCAATATAGACAATTTTCAATTTACATCTAGAATTTTCTAATTCATAGAATTTGAAATTTGGGTAAATCTTATTTGAATTGAAAAGAATTGTGAAACAAGTACATAGAAGATAAGAAAATGAATGAAAAGTTTGTTATCTGTTTGTTTCTTAGTCATATGAGGTAAAACTTTGAAGAAGGCGATTGAAACTTAAGTATGTAGGTATGCATTCTCTTCTCTCATCGTTTCAGCAACTGGCAGCCAGGCGTACAGGATATACTATAGTCTCTGAATTGCATTCTCTCGCCTTGTGTGCACTCAAAGTGTTCTAACGCAATCTCACTAACGCTGTTTCGTTATCAACCTGCAATGTAATGTTGATCAACCTCTCAGTCGGTTTGTATTTGATGCACGACTGCTCTTGTCTGCCGCCTACGACTTTTTGTCAAAGTCGAATTGCTCCAGCGCTCTCTTCCAACGACTCAACTCGACTTCTGTCTGCCCAACTTTCTTAACAGTTTCCCCCTTTTGTTGGGAGCTCTTCCATTGCCAACGAAGTTTGGGGAGAAGTCAATGAATCTCCATCACATGAACTCGTTTACCGCTTGTTTTGTTACAGAAAAGTCAGGAAATGTTAGCTATGTGATTGTTTTTCATGTTTTGAATATTTTATTGACAAAAAAGCACAAGAAGATTTCTTTTGTTCTTTGTGAATTTTTGAAACAAAAATGTTATTGATGAAACAGCATGGCAAATGAAAGGTATTTTAAGATCTACTTATAAGTATATTAAGTATGTATACCAAAATTCTCTGCGTATACATTGAGTGATACATTACGTACCAGAGAATTATAAAAAGTTTGAAAGATTTTCCAAAAAATATATATTTTAGATAGTAATAAACTAAGTTCTAGCCATAGCAAAGCCATCAGGCTGATGGTTTATCCAACGAAGCGTGGAAAAACAAGAGAGGTTGATGTACAAACTGCCAGAGGCACATCAATGTTACCTCTATATCAGGTAGTCTGGCAGCAGGCAAGCTTCAAGCCAGAAGCATAATTCGCTATTGTTTTATCTCATAGTTTGCTCCTGGACGCCATCAGCATGATGTGGTTTTCCAATATTTTCCCATTGGATTTTAATCCTGCATGTACCTAATCGCATTCCGAATAAATTCCCAGCTGCATCTTATTATCGTACTGACATTAGCAAATTGCCTGTGAAAGAAATTGCATTATTATCTTTTAATTAAGTTGCAAAACCAGTGTGCGTAGTTGATTTATAAATTGAATCCTGCAAGCAAACTGCAAGGACGCATTTAATTAAACAGTGCATAATTCATTTCGTCGAGCATGCGGTTGTTTAGCCGTGAGGGAAAAACTGTTGGAATGAATGCAAGAAAGTAAACGTTTGAGTAATGGGAAGTTCACCTGGAAGAAGTACAAATATGCAAATGCAACCGTTGCCTGCTAGCTGCTGCTGCTGCGTTCCAGATGTTTGCTGGTCTAGTCGTGCATAAATGAAAAATGTATGAAAAGTCTACAATACGCAATTATGCCTTCGTTTTTCTCGTCTTCTTGCGCGCTACGTCCGAACCGCAGCGCAACGTATTTAATTCAAGATGAAGTTTTTGGCTTCGTTCGTTTGTACGCTTGGCTTATCCCTGCGTTGGGGTACAACGTACTAGAAAAAAGTTGATGCACTGGGGTTTGCATTGGAAACGCTCACTCACTGGCAGGAAGGAATTTTTAATTTCAAAATATACTCTCGTGCCGCCCCCGCATTGCATCGCATATCTGAAAAGCAAGTCGGAAAGTCGAGTGCTTCCGCTGCGTTTTGTCTCTCTATCAGCATGCAGGGTGGCAGGATAGCAGAATAACAGGACTCTAGGTTCATGATAACTGAAAATACTCGGCACTCGTTAATTCTGATGCATTTTGCGCGTAAGTTTTACTACCCGGTTGGTGTGCGTGTAAAGGATAACATCCGGACGGCCGCACGTTCTCATGCACACCCAATTAAAACGCATCCGCCGTCAGACCACTCTTCTTCGCGTTGAAATTTCAGACAGACTGAGTTTCATGTAAAATAACAGCAAAAATAACAAACAGCCACCCACCCACGCCACGGTACGCAACGCAAAATTGTGACTCATCATGAGTACTACCGCTATTCATTTTTTTACCATTGGGAAGTGCATAAAAGTGCACGGAACAAAAGTTGATTAAACTCTACATTCTGCAGTCTGCCGTCTATCGAATTGTGTTTTCATTCAATCATTCCTACCTCATACGCTGCTTTTTCATCTGCATCCTGTGGCTTGATAAATTTAAACTTGACTCTTTGCTAATCTCTGGTGTTTTGTTTCTGTTTGTCGCAGTAGTCTTGGACTGAACAACAACAATATGGCGAGCCTGAACAACAATAACAATCTGAACGCGACGAACAACAACAACAATAGCACAAACAATAATAACAACAACAATCAGACGACAAATCACAATAACAGCAACGGTACCCTGCCGGGCGTCTGCACGACGAACGCCAACGGAAGTCTCATGCCTGGGCATCAGGAGCAAGAGCAACCCGATCCTGACAATATCAAGATGTTCGTCGGGCAAGTGCCGCGCTCGATGGACGAGAACGACTTGAAGAAGATGTTCGAGGAGTATGGTCGTGTGCATTCGATCAACGTGCTCAGGGACAAAGCAACTGGTGCTAGTAAAGGTATGTTAAGCATTTTATCCTACAACTATTATAGTAGATACGTAACAACAGGCATTGTTTTTGGCGGTGATGATATTTAAAAGCAAAGAATGGGTAAAATAATCAAGCAACAGTATAGCAAAAGCTTGGGTATGTTTGTAGCCAAATTTAATTAATTTTATTAATTCTCTGCTTACGTTGCCTCGTAAGGAAGGATTCGTGCTATGTCACTCACTCACCGTTCCTGCGATCCTGTAAATTACAATGAGACGTGAGAGGTTTAAGATAACAACAACAACAGCGCCAAAGTTTACTTAGTTTGCAGTGCGTTGAGCTTGTCGAGTGAGGAAATTTATATTTTTGACGAGGTTGTAGGAATTATGCGTAAATAAACTTTGCGCTCGGTTGCGAACAACTCGAGCATAAAGCGACTTTGACAAATTTGCGAAATAATAAGCGAGCGTCTGCGTTTCTACGCACGATGAATAATTAGCAGGCTTATTGCTCGATTTCTCAGGAATATTTCTCTTGTCTTGCCTGTGTCCTTTTGTCTTTTGCTTCCCACTTGCTTTCAAATTGTTGCCATGATGATGGAAATGCTGTGTTTGCGCAGTCAAATTCAACTAATTGTAAGCATCAATTTGTCGACGAAGTCTTCAAGTTGTTGTTGTTAATGATAAGTTTTGCAAGTATAGCAAAATAATGTATTATCTTAAGATCACTTCTAAGGAATATTTTTATTCTTATTGCTATTGGCAAGCTGGCGCATAAAGCAAGAAAATTACAAAAATATGACTGTTGTGTCAACGCGGAAGACAGCGGCACGCGCGGCAACGAATATGAAGACGAAGTCGACGGAAATTAATTATCTTTTGGGACTTTGTCAAGTGGAGCATTCATTAATGGAAAGCGTGTCAATGATATGAGGGAGCGAGCGCTGCTGCTTCAAGCCAGACATCCAGCCAGGAAGACATCTTTGCCAAGCAAGCGAACTCGTTGGGAGTAGTTTGCCTTTTTCTTGACGACTTCTTAGCTATTATAGATAGAAGCAGACAGCTTTTTACTGTGTATTCACACATCTTTTTAAGATAGTTCAGTTATTTTTAAAATAGAGACTTGGTTAAACTGAAACTAATGGAAATGTATGCGTGAGAATCGATTTCTGGAAACAATTAACCGAAATTACCTTGCTTTCGCTCCTGGATGTTTGTTTGTATCAGAAGCATTTCGTATTCTGAGCTAGGCAGGCAGTAGCGTCTCTCGGTGTATAAATGCATGTAATTTGGCGTTTGCAAATGTGGGCCGTTTCGGTGTGCTAAGTCTGGCTGTGTTGCGAAATTATACACGAATACGCGGATGCAGTTTTGATTTATGTCACTGGCAAAGACGCCGTCGTCTTCGTCTTGAGCGACGAATCCGTAAAGCAAGGCAGCAGCGTAATTCAAAGGAAGCCTAACGTAGACGTAGACGGCTTGGCGTTTGCTTAACGATTTCTTACAATATCACTCACAGCAAGTGAGAGAGATGTGCCTACTGCAAGATGCATTTACATTTGACTGAGTGGTGCGGTGTGTGCGAGCGTAAATGACGGCGAAAGCGAGAGGAGAAATTGGCGAGGGCGCATAAATCAAACAATCAAGCCACGACTCATTACGCGCCAAAAAGTAATTTGATGTAATGGATGAATTATTCCGATTCTCTGGACTGTTAGCTACGATTTTAATTTTCTTGAAAGTCTTTTCATCTCTCTTCTTGTCATTTTCATTCTCATATTAAAATATTGCACGCGCAATTTTAGTAATGATTCGTCTGCGTTTTCGGGCACTCATCATTCCATGGGATTTTATGCTTGCGTCTGCACAAACAAAATTCGACTATTTTTTGCACTATTACATCGATCGTATAATAAATTTATAGCCGATTGTTTTTGGGTTGATTTTTCGGCGCATTTATGTTTGATTTGATTTGATGCGTTTTGCGTCGCAACTCGTCTCTTTGTTGGAAGTTTTGACTGCTTTACGAATACTTGTCAGTGATTGAATTTGGCGGCGTTAATTGTGTTTTGTAATTAACTGAAAGTATCTGGATTGGCACTCGAAAATTATACACCGCTGATTTGAATTCGCATGGAATGCGGCGTAAAAGTAATGTCGTTGCATTTGATTTGGCATTGAATTGCATCGCATATGCGCGGCGTGGCATTGAATAGCATTGAATTAAATCGAAAATGGTGGAATATTGTGTTACAATGGCACTTATATTGTTCGAAGCGCTGGTGAATAATTAAAATGTAAAAATGCCAATTTTCATTTGAACTGTCAGCCTACAGCGCATGCACTAACGGTAGTGAAAGGACTTTACCAGTTTGAACATTCCATGAAGGGTTTTGAATGTCACGTTTTTTGTTGGACTGAAATTGCAAAAAGCCTCCCACTGCAAAACACGGACTCGCTATTAGCGCATGTCAATCATTTCATTTTATATCTCTAGGAATGCGCTGCACTGCCTGCTTTTGCGCTGAAAGCGGATTTCTTTGTGCGAGTTAAATTAACAGTGAAACAAAAAAGTCAATAATTTATTTCATTTGCTTCTCTGACGACCGAGGGTTATTATTCAATCGAGATGGAATTTATGATTCTTTATGAATAATTTTTTGTCTATGTCTAACTCTGGCTTAATTATTTTTGCACTCGAAAGAACAAAGAAATTTCCCATTCAAAAAATATTTCATCATCAAATATTTGTTGCGTTTTTGCTGAAAGCGATGTAAAAGAATTTTTAATTTATCAGCAGACATTATCAACTGCACCAAAGTCTCTAACTTGTTGCGTCTTTCTTCTTTCTTTGAATTTCCTGTGTGGGTGAGTGAATTGAGTGAATGCTCTCGGCGGAATAAAAATGATTAGGATTTTTTATCATCATATCTTTGCTGTTCGTTGTTTTTATTTTCATTGACGTTTCTTATTTTGACTGGCGTCAAGTTATATAAAAGTGGCGTCTAACTTGATTACGCAACTTCGCCGACGTGTTTTTCTTGCATTATTTTTATAGCAGTACTTTAGATACGAATGTATGGAGGAAGCGCCATCACCGAAGTCTTTGGGTACATAGATTAATACATACATATATCAAAGAAAAGCACGGTGGCAAGGAGAAAAGCTTTAAGAAACCTCACGTCG
The DNA here is from genome assembly GCA_003054995.1 of Aleochara bilineata. Classification (NCBI taxonomy): domain Eukaryota; kingdom Metazoa; phylum Arthropoda; class Insecta; order Coleoptera; family Staphylinidae; genus Aleochara; species Aleochara bilineata. The sequence goes on from NBZA01000006.1 coordinate 9,660, forward strand.
CGAGACTCATCCGCATATTCTTTACTTCCCACCGTGACTGGCGTCGCTTCATCTTTTTCATTAAGGGCGTAGGCATTTTCAATTGCAAAATAAGCATTCGCAGTCCCAAGGCGCCAGCTTCAAAGATCAGGAAGATGCCTTATCCTTTCGGCGCGCGTACCGCATATTAAACCATCCCCTACCCCTGTATCCTCCTCCTTGTTCTTCTACTTTCTTTAGATTAAGATTGATTGCAGGTACGCGACAACATTATTTGTTTTATTTATCTTTCAATATCAAAGGCATATTGCCAATTATTATTTATTTACTGCTGTAAAAAGAAGCAACTTAGCCGGAGTATAATTAGTTAAATTACCATGACGCTGTTTGTTTTCTTCTTTTTGGGAGATTTACGCTCTCTGCCTGATTTGGTTTTGTTTGCTTAGCGTTTCCGTTCGCCGCGCGCATTTGCTTTGCAGACGTGTTTGCCACACTTGAATAATTTATTTCGCGTTGCGGTTCTTCGAGCTTTACGTCTGTTGCTTTTCTTCGGCGCGCTACCCCACCTCTAGCGTCAGCGTCAGTTTCAGCAGAAGGAAAAAAGAATGAATGCGAACACAAGAAAGAATGTTATTTCTTTGAGTACTTTTTTCCGTCCGCTAAGGAAATGGGAAGTTGTTGAGAAGCAAGTTAATGGGTGTACTATAGCGGAAGTGTGTTTTCGGTAATGCAAGTTAGACATTAAAATCTTTAAACTCAAAGGAAAAGAAGGAGACAGTAGGTACAGAACGGATATTTTGATTCATGTAAAATAATGAATAGTATCAGTATATCATTCTCTTGCCGTTGCCTGTGGTAGCAGCAAGCAAAGCAGTAATTACATCAACCGTTGGTGGCGTTGGTATGCGATCCTACAGGTTGTTCTCTATGTCGCTACATGTTTTTCGCCGAATGGGTTGCAGCAAGCATTAAGTTGTGAGCCGCCGCCGCCGCCAACATCAACTAATAGAGAAGAAGACTTGATATACTTTGTCTGGTGAAGGAAGGCATTGATAGCCTCGCCGACAAACAAATAAACAAACAAACAAACCAGTTTACCTTTCTCGTCATTTATCGCCGTCTGCCGTCGATGCTGCTGCCACAAAGACGTCTGAACGTTCGATCCTCTTGATTTCTTCTTGTTGTTCCACAAACGAAGAAAAACTGCTGCAGCGAGAGAACCGTGATGTTTGCTAGCCAAACAAATATTTACTCCTTATGAACGAATCATTAAAAGAATCTTATTTTCGACTCGTACTGCATTGCAATACGAGTACGATGCGGAATCTCTGTCCGTCTGGCTGTTTGTCTGTCTGTGGCCAGGAAAGTACCATTGTGGGAACGATACATTTTCTACTGCGCGTTTTCTTGTTATTTTCGCATTGGAACGTAAACAGCAATGGTCTTACTTACAATTACTGCTCCACAAAAGAAGGGAATTTAATAATATGTCTTTAAAACAAGAAGTAAAGAAATATTCAAGATTAAAGAAGTGAGTTATAAATTAAAGACTCCTTGGCGATGCAAATTCTACACATTCTTTTAGTTACACAATACCAAGTGTTTATTTCTATACAACATTTAATGATCGTCTTGGAGTTCTGAGTTCCAGTTTCCAGAGATTTTTTTCTCTTTTTTGGTAATTTGTATTGATTATAGTAGTTAATACTATGAATAGAGGAAATAGTCCATCAGGAACTTTTTGTGCTACTTTGTCGCCAGTGTCACAACGTCAGGATAAGAGCCAGGACGAGCTATGCTGAGTGATGCCTTACTTCATCTTTGCTTTGTGCTGTTCTCGGCTTCCTTGCGCTTGTGCTCTGCTTTTTGTCCTCATTTGTTGCGTCCGGCCGCCTCGAGTGGATTTTCTGGTCGGCTTCCTGCGCGGCATTCACTCTTTCAATCGGCGCGCGCTTTTTATCCGGTGTGCTTTGCAGTTTTTCTGCCGCGCTGATTGAGCGCGTTGCGCCGGCGAGTGGACGATTTAAGAAGGACGAGTAATTTGTGTGCGTCGCTTCCTTGTCAATGACTACTTCCGGTCGTCCTGGAACGATTTCCGTAAGTTTATCACGGCAGGATGTCGCCAAGAATAAACTCGAAAAAAGAGGCAGAAAAGAAAAATACACGTTTCTCCTTTGATTTGTCTTTTTTACACTTCATTAAAGTTCAAATTAACTAATTCTTATTTTTTTACCATTAGTATCAAAAATTGTTAGTTAAACAACTAATTAATTAGATTTGGTAATGGATGTGAAACGATTGGCGTCTCTTAGTGGCTTGTTAAGAGCAAAAAGTAGCAGAGGGTAAGCTTCAACCCAACGTACGAAATGGGATTATGCTTTATCCTTGCGCCAGCAGCAATGGCGCGAAATTTAAAATATGATACCAATTTCGTTAACAAATTAGTTGCTGGCATTTCTGATCCCCAACGCCTAGCGTCAGCACTAGAAAGCAGGAAGAAGAAGTAGGTGAACCTAACGCTAGCAAGACGACGGTTTTAGTTAATCACGTTTTTGGCAGGTCTAATTAGCTGAAGCAGGCTGATCTTGAACCGGCTTTAGTTGAGACTCCGTCTTGTTTGGGTGAAAATACATCTCTATTATAAATTAACAGTCAAGCGAGATTGCGGAAACGCGCTTTTTGTAGCTGTTTGCTATCCGGATAACAAATAGCGTACGTTCTTATTGTCGCTCTAACAATAAGACATCCAATTATACCGAGAGATTTAAATGAGTTATAAGAATATTTGTGGACTGAGCTGCAGCATTTTGCAGTTGTTTAAGTTCACCTAAAGAGTTAGTTTCACTTCTCGCAGTTGCAGCAAAGTTTTTAAAGTGCTCTGAAGATTTCCACTGACAAAAGGACTTTTATCGTTGGTGCAGCACCAACCAACATACGTTTGCACTCATCGTCTATTTCCTTCTCAGCCAGTTTGTTTCTTCTTTATGCTGGCGGCATTTTCAGCTAACCACCAGCAGCTCCAGGTTCTGCAGCTTCAGCTCTCAACTTGCTTTCTTCATCGTCTTCTTATTCTTCTTTTGACTCTACTTGTTTGTGCGGATTTACACTTGCACGAATCACTCGAGTGAGCGAGAGTGAGGAAGAAAGCAGGGATTTGAGATTGTTGACGTGTACGCAGTGATATCAAAAGTTTGAGCTCCAGCCGCAAACAGCGAACGAACATACGTGCAACTCGGAACAATGTTGTAAAACTGGGAGATGAAATTAATTAAAGAATTAAAGTTTAAATGATGGCGCCACTAGCAGTACGACTGTGATTTCAAATGACGTATGTACTATGTATTTATTTTTGGAATATATTTTATCGCCATTAAAACATAAATCATTCATACAATAATATGTTATCGAAGTGCATTCATTTCTATGTAGTTTGAATGTTTTATTATTTCATATTCTGGCTACAATAAACAGTTCATTTTTTATTTGTAGAGCGCAGCAGGTTGCCAGGCACTCTGATTAAAAAGCTAGCGGCAGCCAAACAACAGCAATCGAAATTAAAATGTCATGTTCGAATACAAAACGCATTTGTCCTGTTCAAGCTTCAATAATAACCAACCTGAGTCCTGAGTTCAATTCGAGCCAGCTTTCTACGCAACGCTTTCAGGATAGAAGCACGACGAGTACAATTCATTTATCATTTCATTGTATTCTAATGTCACATTTTCTCTATTTTCAATCTTCTTTGAATGTACTGTACAATTTGCTGTGCAACTCCGCTGCTTGGAGTGAGATTGGAGTATTATTTAAAATCAACGAGAGATAGATTGGCGAGCATGGACAATATCTAAATATCAGAGTAGTTTTCTCTAACAAATTTCTTTTCATCTGTCATATCTATTGCTTGGTGACTTTGAGAGACTGCGACTTGTTACCAGGAAATATCCTTAGTGATATATTAGATCCTATTTGTGACAAAACAAGTTAAGAATTGAATAATAATCGAAAAAAATACAAAATAAGATATCTGCTTCTTCTGCACATTTATTTTTGGTATATTTGAATCTATTTAGAGTTGTAAACAAGTTTGGAAAGTTGAGTGGTTAAAGTTCGTTTTATATATTTTGTTTTTATTGCTTGGAAAAAGATTTAAGTTAAACATAAATATGTATAATACATCAGAAAGAGCAATGCGATAGAAGTGGTTACAACTCATGCGAAAAGCTGTTTTCTTTTCTGCAATCGTATTTCTTGAGCAACCCACACAAGAGCGCACCCTTAAGAGAAAGCCATGCACGTACATTGGAGTTGAACGGAAGAACGATGAACTTCCACATAATAACGTCCTAATAAATCATTAAAAGTTGCTTTGCTACCATTTTCGCTTTGAGACCGCAACTCTTGCTGGTGTTCGCCAGCAAGCCCGTGGCTACCGCGTCGTTTGCTGACTCTGACTACGGCTGGCAAAAGTAATGATGACATGGCGATGTTGCATGCCTAAAGATCATGTAGAACCTTTGTTGTGAGTCACGATACGGATCACATAAATGCAGATTTTGCTTAGAACCTGATGATTTCTTTATGGGGTGGTATCATGCTTAATGCTCGACGTACTCTGTCGGAATGGAATGAAATCACCGTCACTCATTATGCAACTCGTTTGAAACAAATTTTCCTCAAGCACGAGAAGAGAGGCGTGGAGAGGCGGAGGATTTCAATTACATGCCAGTAGCAAATAGCTGATTTAAATTGCGCTTTTCATAGAAATTTTGAAAAGAAACGATTCTACTTTTACCACGATAAAATAAACCGACGGGCAAATATTTTATTTATAAGAACGTTTATACCTAATTGAAAAATTCAACAAAGTAGCCACTTGCCTGCGTTTTTTGGTCTATGCGCCAATAGTGTTTGCTGGGCAAAAGGTCTCTTACGGTGGAAAGTCGTAAAAATAATTCACGAAATGCGCTTACGTGTTACTGCTTGTGCATTACGGGCACATTGCCATTAAGGCAGAGTTGAATCGGCAACTGCATGCAGCAGGCAAAGAATGGAGGGATGCGACAGGACGTGTGCTTCCCGGACAAGCATTCGCAATTCAATGAAATTGGAAGACTAAGACCACAAGGACGTGCACCTCGTGTGCGTTCCTCGAGAACCATGAGCAGCAACAGCAACAAGAAAGTAGACGGGTATCGTAATTGCTCGTACGTTATACTTTATACGGTTTCAGCTTTAGTTCACCACTTAACGTGTGCGTTTAAATGTCAGAATATGGCAAAATTGCAGCCAGCAGCCAGCAAGTACAGGACACCAAGAGACAGCAGCACACTGGGTGACGGGCACGTAAAGCGCGTAAAACGAGCGGCCGCTTCCAGTAAAACGGTTAATTATTTAAGAGTTTCAAGACTTTAGAGAAGACACCCGAGACTGGCAGGCAAGCGGACAAATAATGAACATATTTTATACGGGATGTCTTCATTTTACCTAAAGTTTTATTCGACGCTCTTTCCTACTTCTGCGAAAAGAAAAACTAAAGTTTGAGCAGTTTTGCAAACTCAAGCTACGCGCGTGAGTTATTCTATGATACTTCCGACTTAAAGATTAATTAATAATTAAGTTATGTTTGAAGAAATCTTGCGGCGCTGAATTGACTTTCTTCAGCAGATTCAGTTTATATTATATATTGAGCATTTGCTTGTTTACCAGCTTTGTTTCATCCAGTTTCTTATTTCTAACATAAGTTATTAAGTTAAGCGCAGTTAAAATGTAATTTTAACTGTTTTGTCGTCGCCGACTGCGCGTCTGTTCTTATCTTCGAGCAGAGCAACCACCGCGAAGGAAGAGCGAACATCAGCAACAATTTCACTCTGACTTATTTATTCTCTCCCTGCATATAAAGTCTTTACCCAACTTTACTTCCACTTCTACCTTCACTTCTTCTTCTTCTTGTAGCCTTGCACCTGCGGAACTTTAGAGGGTGACAATTTACTTTACTTAGCCAGCGTTCAGTATTAATTGTAAAAGTTTTGTGCGCTCTGCTCTGTGTGTGAGTAACTGTTGGTTGGTCTTTACGTACGTACATTGTGCACACACATAAAGTTAACGTTCTTGTTGTTATTTGTCGTTGCATTTTAAGTTGTTACTGTTGTTTATCGTATTTGTAATTGTAACAATTTGTTATTGTGTCTTCGTTCTTTGTTACAGGTTGTTGTTTCGTCACGTTCTTCACGCGCAAGGCGGCCCTGCAGGCTCAGGACGCACTGCACAATGTCAAGACGCTGGTTGGGGTGAGTGTCTTTGCTGTCTTTCATTTGCTATACACCTACACCTTACACCTTCGTTTTTATGATAGGATTATAACTATTAGTATACCAATTGAAGTGACAGAGCTCACATTGACTGGTAATTAAATCCAGGAAGGTGCGTTAACGTTAGGCAACTGCATTCGCGTGCAGAGCTGCTATTGCGTGTCTCATTATCTTGCCATTACTACGGTAATATGCGGATTAACACTACATAGATTAGAGCGAATTTCGCGCCCTTTGGACGCCAAACCAACTAAACGATGGTGTAACATGCGTGCCCCATCAATCATTTGAATTTCCGCGACTTTCCGCGCCTTATTTCCGGTGGAACATTACTTTTCTACACTTTGTGCGGCGAGCTTGCTTCCTTTAGCTATCTGACAGCTGGGTTGCCTAACCTGCCACTCACAAAATGCTTTACGTGTGCTACTACAACATTACTTGAAGTTAAACTTGAAGTAAAAATGTGAAATATTTGATCATTTGTTGTTCCATGTTAGCTTTCTATATGTCACCGGTTACCAGTATCACGATCACAAATCACAAATTTCTCTATCATTTTTCTGGGTTAACACAATTTGTTTCTACAGGAACAGGAACTCTGACTTTGTGTTCGCGACTCTGGAAACAAAAGCATTCCGGAAAGTTTGCGGATGTCATAATATATCACGGCAAGTTGCAGCCGATTGGAGATTAAAAAGTTGTACGAGTTTAAAAAGTTGAAACATATTTTACCGTTGATTTTCGTTGAATTCGTTTTTTTTTTAAATGTTTTTCTTACTTGGTACTTTTGTGATTGCTGTCACTGTTTGCCAACCAAGACTTGTGACAACTCTGTTGCCCTGACATTTTCTTTTTTGCTTGTTCTGTTCTGTGCTGTGCTGCAGAGCAAAGCGTCAAGACGCGCGCGGTGGTAAACTTTTGGGAATTTTGCAGTGCGAGTGCTGTCACTCTGATAGACATTCTTGCAGTAAGCGACGTGTCATTCTGCGACGTAAAACACAACGTAAAAGTCAGAGGTGGCGTACAGGAAGCATTGAGGGAGCAGAGAGCAGGGGGAAGCCGAAAGAAGTAGAGAGAAAGACTCTTCTCAGTCGCAGCTCTCAGCCAGGTTAATTTGTCATGGTTTGACGTGCGTGCTGTGATTTATAATCCCGTAACGGGACGTCGAAGGAATTGCGAATTGCGTCTCTCGAGTGTCTCTCGAGTTGAAACAAGCATTCCTCATCAGAACGCGTGCACGAGGGCGGCACAGCGCGCAGATTCAATTTGTTTCCCATATTCTGCCAGAGGCGCGCCAGTCACATTTTTATTCTGCTCTTAGTCTTCATCTTTGCCAAGGATAACCCTCAAGCTGGATGTACATTCTGGATGGTGCAGTTGAAGACAATATTGCACTAACTAACCGATTGCTAAGGAAAATTGCATTGGCAACACGTGCTTTGCATGCAGATATCAACAAGTAATTTGCATTTGAAAAATGATTTGCGCGACACGTCCTGTCGCCACGCGTGTGCGTCCAAAAGAAACCACGTCAGCCATGCTCGTCGTCGCGTGATTTTTATTTATATTTTATCAAGCAACCAGGCGGCAGCCAGCGTTGTAATAGCGACGCCCAGCAAATCGGCCCCGCCGGCGATGAGTTTTCTATGTAATTTGCATTTATTTGTATTTTGCTGTCGCTTCGCTTCTGCTTGCATGTCACGTGCGCATTTAGCGACGCTGAAATTACGTATTACTAAACACAATGCTTTTATCGTGCGCGTTTTCGCTTGCTCTAGCTCTGGTGCTCATATGATGCAGCCGCCGCACAATAATACAGGAACTACAATATATTGTTATTGAATGGATGCAACGCTTTGCAATAGACTTAAGCTAAGCTGAGCGAAGCCAAGCCAGGCCAAACCAAACGCTGGAATGAGTAATTGTTGCTGTTCACCTTGAACTACAAAATGCCAACGCCATCGCTCATTATTAATAGATGCTATTGTTGTTAGTGGTGCGCTAATTGTTTGTAGCACAATGCTATATGTCAGCGGGAAGCGTTTTTGTTTATTTATGGGTCTAGTTCACTCGGAGCAATAATTCAGTTTGTTGGGCATTAGCTCAGTTTGCCAAGTTCAATTCATCAGTCTGTGTATGGATGGGTATTCAACAATGAGCTCAACTGCATTAAATAATTATACAATCGTTTAACAGCTAATCAATTTCACTGATGTACTGCTTATCAGTTATCTGATCGTTTCCATGTCGATCGTCATAGTACAACAAACATCGTTATTTTAACATGTGAATAATAACAAATTATGTTCTAACAAGTTGAACATATAACTAATTTTATGGCATTTTCATATTTGGGTCAATGCATCGTCGTGCGAGTACAACATTATTTAAGATTCCATTTCCATTGGGTAGATATCATTGTTGATATGTTGATATTGTTATACCTAATGTATCTGCATTATCTTGTCATTATATCAATTCTTTGAAAGAATATCTGAGTGCTGTGCTGGTGGTATCATAATATGACAGGTAGAACAATGCAAATACATAGGTAACATAATCGCTGTTGATACACATGACACAAACTACTCGGTTGCTCTAATATTTCAACATTGTACGAAATTCAAGTAAAAAAAACGAGCATCATCGTGTGTAATATCATGGTTTACGAGCGTGTATTATGTTTGTTGGCCGAGTGACAAGACAAGAAGTGCGAACAGATTATTATAATGTTATTGCTTATGGGTTAATGCGAATAGGATTCTGGCTTCTGAATTCTGCATGTGCTTCCGAAGGACGCGCACACACGTCCGGCGTTGAGTAATTACTCGTTGAACTGGCTTAATTTGCTCCTCGCACACGTATTAATTCAACTGCTGTCGTTTCGGGCACGCGTTTGCGTTCATTTCTGGGACCCTGCCTGCCTGTTCCTGTTTCTCTTCCTACTTCAGTGCTATTCATAGCAATCGCTATTGATATCATCCGATTGGTAACATAACTCAAATGATCCAATCCAGTTGTAACCCTTGCTGAGGCATCCACCCATGGATGGTTTATCAGACAGGGTTCTTTTATGAATAATATTCGGGATGAAGGGGGAATATTCGAATGCAAAATGTGAACGGCATGCACATTCGGGTCAATTTAATCGCCGCTGTTCTGCTGCTGTGCATATATACACTATTCTTGTCTGGCCCCGACCCTGGACGACTGCAGACGTGTGTGCTTCATTAATTGCACGCGCTGCCTATGGCTTGCCAGCCTAGCTGATAGAATACGTGGATAATGGGTGATAAGGAATGAAGGATGATTGTGTCGACGCGGCG
>NBZA01000006.1:19284-35336 GCA_003054995.1 Aleochara bilineata
GGTCACTGCACTCGATACTGGCGGCGGGCGCGTCGTTTATTTGAGGTTTTAATGGGCTTTTTGAGCGTATATTTTTTCAACCCTTAGCCGCTTAATTTCATTCATTCGTCATTTATTCGTTCATCTCGAAAGCATTCGTTTATTTCCAATTTGTCAATACACATAATCTATATTTGATATTTGCGCATTTGAATTAACGCAAAATTAATACGAAAAATTAAATTTAAATGTACGCATTTCAAAAAAAATTAATGAAACACATTTGATAATGTACTTATATTGTGTGAATGTGTGAAGGTTTGTACAAGAATTTGTATGCCGCTGAGACACTGAGTGTGAATCCTTGTTTCCTGGATATTCTTCGTGCAGGCGACGCTAATCTAGCGCCACCGCAAATTCAATTCGTGCAACTTTAAGTGGGACGTGACACAATCCTAGGATGTGCAAAGAAATTCTCAACATTTCAATACCACTCTCCCAGGACAAATAAATGTAAATCACCTTCAACATTGTCAATGCCAATGAGAAATTCTTCACTATTTCAAAGCTATTTCTATTCATTGTTCTGATGATTTAGAATAACATTTACGGTACAACCCAGTATATGCACTAACGTGAGCTGTATCGGAGTATGATGGTTATAAGTAGGAGAATCATGACCGCGCTTGATGGCTCGACTACAGCTTCTTCCATCGCTAGTGGTGGCACTGCGTGAAGGCGCAAATCGAATTTTGATTTTGCTTACTTTCCCCATGCACCTGTAGGATTTGCTCTGCTGGAGACGACGCTGGCGGTTGCAACTCTCAACACTTCGGGAAGTGCTCGCGACGACGAAGACGACGACGTTAGGACGTGGGACGAGGATGTCGCTCTTTTTTGATTCGATTTGCAGAGCGCGCTCAGTCGACGTGTTCCTGTCGCGTCTATAAATCTCTCAACTAGCGTAAATTTAATAAAGACCATTTCGCAGCGTTGCCACTCTCGTACCTTCCTTCGTTGCAGCCTGCGGTGGTTGAAAAATTGATAAAAACAAAAAGTAAAGCAAAAATAAATACCAAATATCACTTACACTTATTTGGTTCCAAGATTACCTGAGCAAGAAAATCATTAATATTGTTGTTTTCTAAGGAGATAAGAGAACTTCAGCTTGTCTTCAGTTAGGAGGCACCTTTATTGCGATTAAGTCTTATTAGGTTAGGTGCGAAGTGGTTTGAAATTTGTTGCTGATGCCTCACTAGCTCAGCGCGCATCCCTTCGCGTGTTGATCTTGTGCAAACTGCGCGAAGTGCACATACACACTGAATCGCTATAGAGATCTTGGGTTTGATCGCGAGACGATGTCTGCAGGAGCGAGAACAGCAAACTCACCCAGTCAGCATCCTGTTAGTTGGGGCGTCAAATCAATTGGCACAAATCCGTAAGCATTAATGCTGTTTGCGCACGCTGGCGCATCAGGCTTGATTTGCTACCAAATCGCCTTGCTTCATTTCTCCTCAATGGTTCAATAGGTATAAGTGAGTTTAGCCATTGCTAAATTTAATATAACCAGCCAGGCTCTTGATTTAAAAGTATTCAAGTTGTCTCTTTCCCCTGCTTTGTATGTGTATTTCGTGCATATTGAATTCGATTGAATCTGAAGCCCCGCACATGTACATATACCTACCTATATCGTGAGCACTTAACATTCAGGATGATCTTGTCCCCGGGTGGATGTTCTATCTCCAGCCCCGAGGCTGCAATTCTCTTAGCCTCAACGGTTATTCCACTGATCCATAATACTTCTCGGTATAATAATATACCAGCAGCAATCCCAACTCAAGCCAATGTAAGCTATAACACAGAGCAACCTCCACCGAGGCCATGCCATGCCAGGCAGACCTGGGATTATGTTCATAATTGATGTATTAATAGACGTCTCACATATTAAACGGCATAAATCAATTTGCGCTTTGTGAATACTTTAATATGCAGCTTAATACGCAAATTCATATCGCAAAAACGAATTGAATTTAACGAGTGAGTACAAAAAGCGATCCACAGCATGAAGCTAATTGACAATTAATCGCTGCCAGAGAGAGCTAATGACTAACGAGTGTGTGCTTTTTATCGTTACAGATGCACCACCCTATCCAGATGAAACCGGCCGACAGCGAGAACAGGAATGGTAAGTTGATCGTTCTATTTTCGTACCGATTATCGCTATTTTATTGGCATGTACTGAGTCATGCGCCACTCAAGTGTGGTTGTTGGGAGTCTGTTCGGTCTGTTGCGTCTGCAGGAGAAACGACGACGAAGGTAACGTGAGTGAAGTGACTTTTGCCAGAAGTCGTTTCTATTAATAATTCAACGAGATGGACAAACTGGGATTTGAAAAACTCAAAGCCCAATTGAAATGCCCACATACCTATTTGAATATTGAGTTTGAACCATATATAGATGATAGGATAGGTATACCCTGGTAGTAGATTCATATTATATTTACCACCCTTTTGTTATGCTTTGCGTGCGTCAAAAGTGTCGTCGCACAGCGGTATTCAAACATGAAAAGAACGACAATGGGTCTATTTGAATGCGAGATGAAAAGATAGAATAGAGCGGCAATAATGGCATTCGATGTCGTATACACACGCGTAGAATGGAATAGATTAGTCCTGTATGAAGCCGCCGTCCACACGCGTGTCTCCGTGTCGAGGATAATGGATAAATGAAGATGAAATTTACAGTCGACACGAACGCGCAACCGGTCTGTCCATCCGAAGAGCCACGGCCGGAAGTTGTCTCTATTCAGAGAGGCAGCAACACGCGCATCGTCGCGCTGAATTGTTAAATTCAATCCGCGCCTCTACTCAACTCAACTTGCCTCGCCTCGCCTCGTTGCCAGCCAAATGGCTTCTGTGTTTTGTTTTGTTTTGTTCTGTTCTGTTCTTCTTGCTTTGTGAGCGCAAGCGCTTGTTCTTCGCAGGCGAGACTCGTGACAATCTTTGACCATCAGCTGGTAGCATTATTATAATGATAATGCGCCCATATTTTGACATCATAATGGCAATATAAACACTGATTTTAATTAATTTTTTATTACATAATAACACAGGATTTATAAATGAGGTGAGGTGTGTCCGTAAAAGAAGAACGGATAAAACGATTACGCAAAGTGTGCTTCCTAAAGCGGTAGATTTCCACGTAAAACATATTATCGCCGAGAATGCAGCACGCTAGATACATAGAGAATAGTGTAGTGTGTGCTGAGCCATCCGGGGAAAGTGAGTCTTTGACTCTTTAATTCAAGTAGTTACTGCACCTCTAAACACACGATTGCAATGTAGACAGGATAGTTGGTTGGTTGGTTGGTTGGTTAGTTAGTTGCAATCCAGTTTGCACCGTACTGAAATGCAATTTGGTAGACTAGACGAGCGGACGCACACCGTAGAATTGTGCAGATATAAAGACAATGAGTTGGCGGCCTAGGCAAGGGAAGGCAAGGCAAAGCACCGATAGTCAATTGCTGCTGTTTATAATCGCACACACATTGGCGGTTTATGTAATGTCTTTGGGCACGACTTGATTTATCAAAACGATGGATGTATACAAGCAGCAAGCCATAGAAGAGCACCAACGTGTAATGCATGCATTCATTACACGTTCTCGGGCATGTGTACATAAAACATCTAAATTGGCTGTAAATTTGAACGGTAGCAAAGTGCACGACTGGAGATTTGTTTGTTGGTAGGTTACTAGGGTTTGCGTTGAGTGTTTGTTAAAAAATGTAATATCTACAAGTTTTATTTGCGCCAAAATTTAAAAAGTATATCAAACATCCAAGATGATAGACGTTCTTTTATATGCGATTTAAATCTTTGAGTGCATCTGCGCGCATAGTGCGTCTATAAATACGCGTCAGTGACTCGTATGTACTGCAAGATGTGTGAATGAAATGAAAAGTTTCGTTGAGTAAGGCGTCTTAACGTAATGTATGTATGCGATTGAAGTGTTGAGATAATCTGTGTATAAAATATGCACAAAGTCTGTTAGCCAAGTTTATGAACTGATCGTTGTGATGAAATGAAATTTAGAAGAAGGGAACTAGAAACAGTTTAAATTCGTTTGAAAATTCAATTTGAGCAAATGTGTGATTGATGCGCACAGAAATAAGATATACTAAGTACAATAGATTGGATGAATAAAACAGTTAGGATAACGTTTCTGCAGCACCCAAGCGTTATTGCATTTTATCTGGTTATGAAATATAATATTGTATGTTTAAACACACGTACTGCTAGACGAGAAGATATCGCTTCAATGTTACGGACAGCACACTGCGCTGTAGTGTATGCGGTTCAATGCTAAAACGATTCCGATTGCAAAATCTCACAATCAGTAGCATGCTGCAGGCTTACGCAGCCGTACCGTGCAGCAGGTTGAAATGTCTGTAATTTCTATTAGGTTTATACGCAAATACAGGTTGAATGTAACTGACATAGCGTGCGTTCGTAGATCGCGTATGATCGGATCGATTATTATGTAATTACGGTTTCGTGCAATTGCATGCTGCAGAAATGCGCTCAACTCAGCTCAGCTCAGTTCTGCTCAACATGTGTTTTAAGCTGACTTTGTACAAATAGATTGCATTTGTTCGAGTTCATATTTCACGCACGAAAATCTGGGTTTTGTTTATTTTGTCAAATACATTCGCTAATTTTAAATCAATTTTTTGTTTCGTCCTGGACGATGCGTCGTCCTTTCAATTCAGCTTAGACTTAGATTGAACATCGAATGGGGTTAATTCAATACGTTGCAATGAAATAACGTAAAACCTCAATTTGCAATCTGACTGCTAGATACAAATCGGTAGATTCGACGAGCAAGCCAGTCAGTCTGTCTGTCTGTGCAGTAATATCAATGCAAGTACGAATGCACCTTATGATTGGAATTGCGTTTTGCACTGCATCGGATGCATTACACACTTATTGCATTGCACATTTCATTGCATTCCATTGCATTAGATTGCATTTACATCGCATCGCCAGCTGGCTTTAACTGATCCCAGCCATAGGCAATGCTAACTAACATTGGGAGCGTTTAGCAGGCAGGAGATGGCTGGCACATTGTTAACTTATTAGTAAAAACATAAATCTGCAATCAAATCTTCATTTGTAAATGATGCAAATACATACATACATGACGAGTCAATCTGCAATTTCTGGATTGCATTGCGTCGCGACGCCGTTTTCAAGATTTCCCATCGGCTATGTACAGAGGTGCAATTTAAAGTATATTTCTCATTGGAATACACGCCGTCTGCCTTTGCTTTGTAGTTGCACAGGTAACGTTGATGTTTTGATTTGGAATTAAGTAATTGTAATTTCAAGGTGAATCGCAACGACAAATAATTACGATTCATTGCATCAAAATGCAAAGTAACGTAACCGATGTTACGTAAACTATTATTTTAGCTTTTAAACTCAGAATCACTTAAGACAATAAAGATTTTGATGCGTGTGAATGATTCTGTTGCGCTGCATGTACGCGCATGATTAGCTCAGCCTTGTGCAGACTCAAATATGCAGACTTTCCTGCACAATGCATTGAAACTACAATATTACATCGTGCTAGTGGGGAGATGATTAATAACAGACTGTTTGTGCTTTGACTGCAGGCGTATTTCAATGCGGATTAATGACGGATAATAATGCAACTAATTGTATGCTAAGTGGCTATACAGTCGTTGAATATTAAATTAATTTATTCGATTCATTATTTTGGTATTATTTCAAGTTTGTTAAGATTGCGTTCTGTGGAAATTCGCTTGCATGAAGAGTGAAGAGACGATGCCGAAAGGTATGCCAGATACGTTGTACCTGCGACGACGAAGCAAAACGCACATCATGCAACACGATTATTATCGGCGACAATTTCGCGTTCGCGTACTGCTACCGCCGGCGATGAGCGATTGACGAGCGCATCAAGCGTGTTTTTTCACTCCTCGGGAGCTCTGTGTGCGTTGACTTGTTGCTGTTGCTGCAGGAAAGTTGTTTGCCAATGCAATGTGTCGATGGCAGAGTTAGATGCTGCTGTTGTGTGTTGCAGCCGTATATAGAGAGGAGCAAAAGTTATTTACGTTGAAAATAGTTGTGCAGTTATTGCGCGTTTGTGCGAACGTAAACCTAATGCGCGTTGCTGATTCAAGTCAATGCTGACTGAAGTCGAAGCCGAAGTTGAAGTCACAGCACATTGCAATCGCGTTGCGCATGATTTTATATATTGTTTTATAAAGTTTATTTATATGTGCTTATATTTACGGAGCGCGGCATCGCGAATTAACTCATTCGCGAGAATGAACATCCATGTCTCGCGGCGCAAAATTCAATTGAATTGAATTGTGATGTAACTTTTTGTTGGTGCTCATTGGACTTGAATTTATGATATGTTGAGCGTGGATTATGAGTTCTGCGAGGTGCTAAAAATGCTGACACTGGACATAGGGAAAAGTTAAAACGTGCTCGCATTTCTGACTCGAGTTACCGTAGATTGCGGCTTAAGAACAGCGACTGAGCGACATGGTGTGGACGAGTGCTCATTGTTGTTTCCGTTCCGCGGTGCACTTAATGCACATGCAGTGCAATCGTGGAAACTTGAACCTAAAACAACAGCAACAGCGGCAGTAGCAGTAACACGTTTACTTTTTACATGCTTGCGGTCGATTTCTACATACAACATTCATAGGCCTGCTCTCTGGCGCAATTCGAATTCGAATTCGTACTCGCGTTCGCATTCGTATTCCGTTTTTGTATTCCTGTTAGTCGGTGTTTAGTAATACGAGTCAACAACAAAGTTGGTCGCGAGCGTGTCCCCTATCCACGTACGAGTGTGTTTCTTTCGGTCACGCAGCCCGCGACGAAGAACCAGCATATTATATTATAGTTGCAATGCCGATGGTGCGTCGCGATGTGTGTACCTTGCTATCGCAGACACTCGTTGATATGCACGTTGACGTTCCGGTCGTACTGTAAATATTTATCATACAGGTAGAGGAAGGAAAAGCCTCGTCGTTGTCGATGCTATAAGTGTCTAGTATGGAAAGTGCGCGCATTGGCCGGCAACAAACTTTTTTGTCGTTTCAATACACGAGCGCCGAGAGTGAATTTCGCATTTCGCTTGCCGCTGATTAGTCGCGGAATAATTAACGCCTGACGCATAAATGTTTATTAATATGCATATATACTAGGTACATAGTTGTATGTGTTACTGCATTTGCATTCCTTTTAGTAGTGACTTAAGTAACTGACTCATAACTCCAATTAATCATGCAGTGAAAAACTTTTGTCAAACTAATATTTGATGATTGAGGTGCGCGGCAAGCCACCCACCGGCGGAAAAATTGTGCAGTTGATATTTCCAGTCTAGTTGGCAGATAGGCATTTTAATCGGTGGCTTTTATTGACAAGCAAAGAACGTCGCACGTCAAACGTCGCTGGCACACAGTACTGCACCTTTTAACGCGCCTGGTGTGCCCGGCGTCCATGCATAATGCACATTATACAGTGGAATAAAGTCAAACCTCACCGTCCCGTCCGCGAGCGTGTGTCGCATGGATGGCATTGTGTTGTACATACATTTTCTATTTGTATTCGGCATTCGTCACTCGCCTGTATACGCCAAAGGAGACGGACGCTGTGCTGTTCGGCGTGAGTGAGTGACTGCTAAATGAGTCGTGGTGGCGCGTTTTAGTTTGGCCTACGGTACGGTGCGATGCCGGTGCGCTTAAGTTAAGCTCGGAGCCTCCGAAAAAGTTTGTTTGGCCGCACTTGCCCGTTCGTCCGTCCTAAACGCTAATTGAAATTTATTATTCGTATCTTCGCGTGCGATGTGCGAAAAATTCTGCGACCCATGCTCACTTAATCTGATTCGAAACCAGGCACGTCAGTTGGTACCCTCTGGCAAAGTCACTTACAAGGACAGTGTTACTAAAGTATATGGAAAACCAAAGAAAACGCATAAATAATTAATTACCATGTTGTGTTGTGTTCGTGTGTAATCCATTGTCTAATAAATAACTATTTGTGTGCGCCAGTATGTCACTTACAAGTCAATAAATAATACCAAACCAACCGGAAGACAAGGATCTACCAACAGCGACAGAGCGTCAATCTTGCATAAATCACTCTGTCTTACAATTACGTCATTAATTTGTGCGTGTTTGTGTTTGTTGTTTAACTGCACTGTGTTTTGACGCGTTTGTGTTTATCGTTGCACTGCTGATTGATTGATCGATCATCGCATCGCATCTGTGATCTCAAGTCCTAAGTCAGTTGTTAAATGTACCACGCTAATCATATTCGCGCCCAACACCGCCATTCACATCTACATCTTAAGCGAGAAGAGTCACAGCAACGAGCAAGGGCCAATGACGAAGATGAAGAATCGCATCAGCACCAACAATCCCGCCACTAACGTCACTTCCTCTAACACTACCGTCACTGCCAACAACAACAACAATTGCAGCAATTCCTGCACGTATCCGGCGATAAGTTCCGCCTATTGGAAGCCGGCGCCCAACAATGCGCCATATTTACTTCCAGGTATAAAAACTACTTAAGTTATGCCATTAGCCAACTTAAAATTCACAAAATTGGCCGAAAAACAAGCACATCACGATTATCACTGCGCGCTGTGAACGATTACACGTCCAATATGTGTGTATTTTCCATTGGCAATTGCGGCGTTCCTGTGTTTTTTTAAATTTAAACGTGCGTATTTTCAACTTGTTGCGCAACTCTCCAATGAGTAAGTAAACGTGAACAATTGAAAATAATTGGAAAACATCATACGGTGCGTGTTCGACTGCACTCAAATCTGAAATGTGCAGTTTTTATTATTCAATTGCACAGAGGAGATGTGAAAATATTGGGAAATCGATTCTAGGAGTGAAAACAATTATTCAATCACATGTCACTTAGCTTTGCTTTGTTTAGCACTTAACAAGTGTATGTCATGTTAAACCTATGTATCCTCAAAAGCGAAACCAAAAAGATCCAGAAATGCATGCATTTATGTGCTGCGTTTGTTTCACTGTAGACGGAGGCAATTATTGGATGGCCAACATAATTATTGACTTTTCATATTACTACCATAGTAATAACAATGTAAAGAAGGTCGCTTGGTAAGCAGAGAGAGAAACTGACTTCGCTTGGAACTGTTTTTTCAATCATTAGAAAAGGTATTTGTACTTATCATGAATATGCTTAGGTACACAAGGTTTTTTCGTTTAGTAGTTTTTTAGTTTTTACGATGGTAGGAACATATCCATGAATTTAACATTATTACAACTGGTTGAACCATTGAATATGTATTCGAATATTACAAAAAATGTATGACCTTTGTTTGTTAGCACGACTACTGTGTGTAGTGATGGCTTTTTTGCTATCATTTCCATTTAACGTCTATTGCATATTATTGTTATCGGTGCCGCATTTTATAACAAAAAGCTATCGAGCAACACAACTTGTTCGCAATGCGATTGCGCCCGCTATTGCTATTGCTGTGGCGCGCAGAAATGCCTGCGAAAGGTAATTAAGTCGTGTTTATATCTCTAAACAATAATTGATAAACAAAACTCAAATTGCTTGCTTGTTATTCTACTCCCAGAACTGCCCTGGTTCCAACACCAGCCTTGCGCTTGCGATTAATGTTGATTATTGTACTTTGATTACACGTTAGTTGCCTGCTGCTGGCTTATCGCTTCTTTGAATTATGCTCGTGTGTTACAGTTGTTTAACGTCTGTTATCAATGTTTATACCCGCGTTTCAAATGGCCAGCCAGCCAACTAATAAATACATAATTGTTTTGTATTACTTGCCTGGAAAGCAATGAAATGCAAGTAATATTTGCTTACTTAGCTATCGTAATACTAGAAGAACACCTACTTTTTCCAGTCAAATACTCAGAGCCATTAGGTTTACGTGACACAAAGAATCCGATACCAAAGATGATTGCAAATAATTTAAATGTTTATGCGATTTATAAACTATGACTAATTTTATTTATCACATTTAATGAACAAACTTCAATGCAAATTCCGATTCAATTTGCTGTTTAATAACAATGACAAAAACTATTGTTTAAATTGCATTCCATGCGCAGTTATTAGTTTAGTTTTAGTCAGTTTGAGTCATCTGCAATAAACTACTATCCAGGCTAAAAATGTAAACATAGAGGAAGGAATGTGTGTCACAAACACACAACACGCCCGGTATAATCGTATATTTTGAAGTGAACATTATTGAAATGTTTATTTGGGCTTGTAATAAAAGTTTGTTTTTTCTTCCTGTTGTCGGCGCGCCTGCCATTGCTGGTGCTGGAAGTAGTCGTGTCCTAAGCACTAAACCGAGCTGCGAACCGAGCACGTTGCTCATATTTGTGCTTTATATGCTTTATATGGGACTCTATGTTCATATTGTGTGTGCAATGCACTGGGCGAAGTCGCGCCAGGCAAACACAACATATCACTGAATGGAGTGGAGTCGGGAGGCGGCGGCAGCAACAGCACTGGCGAAGGCAGAACAACGTTGGTATGGTATGCGGATGGCGATAATTTAAATCATTGCGACGTGCGCGCCTAGCTACACCATTCCGAGACACCACTATTTCTCGGGTTTAGGCAGCAGTAGTTGTTGTTGGTTGCATTTCAGCTGCATTGTTCTTTCGTTTCTACATGGCTGCTATAGAGTGAAACGAAATGAAGAAAAACGAGCGTGGTTTGTGTCTCATATAATTGCAGCATCCACTGCCAACGAGCATCTACCTTGAATCTGAGGCATTCGCATTTACGAGAACACTTTGTGTGTCCTCCTTCGTGCGTTTTGTTTTCATAGGACGTGGTTATATATGCACGATGTTAAACATGAAGCTTTTCTACTGAAAAACATAAATGCGCTCATGCTGCGCACACTTCTTCAGACGTGCAGAGGAACGAAGAAGGAAGCAGCGCACGACCAAAGGCATGCACGTGTGTTTTGTGTCCGAAATTTGTCTTCTTCGTCTGCCTAAGAAGCGCAGAGCAGAGCATTGCAAGCAGGACCAGGTACAACAGTGTAATATAAAACACAAACATTTTACTGGCAACTGTGCTTTTCCTTATCTTATCGGCCGGTGTGGTTGTTGTACCACCACTACCACTAATGACAGGGGTAGTAACTGAAGCACATGTGCATCATCAGCACATGATGATGATGATGCACGTATACAGGAAGAAACATAACCAACAACAGCTTGCCGCCAGGTTGAATGCATTCATGCACTTGCTAATATGTAAAGAGTGCACTAACGCGAATTGCAGTACATGTGCTTTGTCGTCTTGTATCTTGTTTCTAGTTAGTATCCTGTTATAGTCATCTAGTAACAAAGCACCGTATTAAAAATATTCCTTGTTATTTAGACGTTAGTTTAGTATTAAATATAAGTTATTTAATAAAAGAATATGTACTTTAAAAATGAAAGGAAATTAATCAAAAATTAATTATTTTTTGAAATAAGTTATTGTTAGTCATTGATTAATTCGTGGAAACGCGAACGCATTTGTGCAGGTCGTTTTGTTTTGTTACGCGTCCAATTAAAGCGGCGAGTATTTATGCGTTAATTAAATGGAAATAATTTCGGCGGGCCAGATGCTAATTATAACATTCGTGTTCGTTTTCGCATTCGAATCAGCTAGACGTGCATACGCGGAAATTGCTGAAATGTGCAAAGAAACGCTAAGAAAAAGGCGTCTTAGTTCAGTCATCTCAGGTTATCTCAGCGTGAATGATGCACTAGTTTTCTAATTGGTTCGAGCCTGCTGGCAAGGTGTCAGGAAAACAAATGCACTTTTGTAGCCCGAGCACGTTTCCCAGGCGTGCGTCATGCGTCATTGATTCACCCGTTTTTGCCATTGTTGATTATGATAAATCGATTTTCCACGTCGACGGCGCCTAGGCTTGGGATCTCATGGGTCCTCAATCACCAGCAGGCCGACACACGTCCTGTTGCTGCCCCTGCTGCTACAGCAGGACAGGAGCCGTCGAAAAAAGCCACACGTCTGCCTGCCTGGCAATGAGTGGCTTACATACATTATTTCTGCCACACACCAGCAGGCAGATCCCCAGCCGTCCGCTTTGTTTCGACATTAAGCGCGCTCATTTGGTTGCCTAATAATCCAGACAGAATTTAAATGCGATGTCTTTATGTGGGCAATAGAATATATACTACAATATTTTGGAGATTTTAAATTATGCTTATTAGATGCTTTGTTCACCACTTGCAGGCGCTTACGTTTACGCCTCAATATTTGTCGATTGATGGAATGTGGGCATTAATAATGTCAACCGGTAGGAAAAACCATTAATTTCGGGCATCGATGTCCGGCATTTGACAGCCCCGACCCATACAGGAAGTTTTCGCTATATCTCATGTGTTCTCTTTGTCAGTTTTTGGCCTTTAATTTAAATTTACTAGAATCGAATAAAATCGATTGTAAATTTTGAAATTTGTTATAAATAAATTAAATTTGTTAATGGAATGCATTTAAATTTCACAAGTCATAAATTGTAATGATGACATCATACAAAGCACATTTGTATGAAACTATCATTTGTTTAAAATATTTTCGCTGGCATATTTAGTATGCTGGGATCGTAACTCTAATACACGCACTATTTGCGCATGATAATTATTATTTTGGTGATGATACCGTTAAAGTGACGTTCGACGCTGGCGAACATTGCAAAGTGAACAACGAGCGCTTGTGATAAATAAATCAGCGCACACGTACACGATAATATAACCAATATGTATGGAGGCGCGAAGGATAACGCAGTGGAGGCGCCGGCCACCACGGTCCGAACCGTATGTCACGTTGCGCGTTTACTCGTTCGGTTGTTCGTTTTGAGCCCTCATGCCATTTGGCCTCGTCGTTAACGCACGTAGCTCAAATGCAGGTAATATTTATAGTTTCCAGTCAACCGGCAGTCATATGCGCATTTAGTTTTCAACTTTATGGTATGAATATTACGAATACGTGTTTGTGCACGAAACAATCGCGCATCCGTTTATTTTTTGTCGCCAGCCACTAACCAATGCACGCACTGGCCGAAGCGGAGGCTTTTCTGTATTATTTTTTATATTTATTAGCTCTAAACGTTATTCATCTGTGTGGTTGCGATAAATAATTGCTTTTTGACATTTTGCTTTTGCTGGTGGCAGAGCACTTTTCAATCCAGCAGCGAGAAATCAAGAATGAATTAATCGCATGTCAGAAACACTTTGTTTTTGAAATAAGCTATGATTTTACAATAATTTAATAACAATGTGTCAACTCCAGGTTAAACTGCTGGCAGCCAATCGTTGAGTGTAAACAAAATTGCTTCAAAAGTTCTTTCAGTGACGTCCAACGTTTTCAGATTAAATCAATTATTATCCATTTTACATAACCTATTGTTCTCTGCTCGACTGGTTACTGCTATTGATATTTGTGATTTTTATTGTTAAATTTAAACAAGCTTACTTCTGTGTTGTGCGTAAATTTAAATTTATTTCGTTCAGATTTAATGTGACTTGCTAGGGCTGCGCAAAGCTTGACTAATTTTATTACTGCAAATGTATTGTTATGATTGCGCACTTATAAATGCAGTAACGTCACATTACAAACTGTACAGACGCCCCAACAATATACGAGCCTTATGAAAAAGCTCGTAACTCGCGGATTTTTGTTGCATAGCCATAAACGCACGTCCTCTTCTTCCTGCTTCTACTCCTAGAGCGACAATCACAGAGGAAGTGTGCCTCGTGTTGGATTAGCTTTGTACGTAGAATAATTGCCGACCGGTGAACATGATCAGTAAAGCTAAATGGGCTTCAGGAGCTTTAAAAAACTACCCCGAGCGAACATATGGATTTATAATGAAGCAAGTTTATATAAATAAACTGCGTAAAAATAGTCGTTGCGATGAAAACTGGAAACTAATTTAATTTTGCTACTATTTAATTTGCACACACCGTGAACGAGTGGCGACTTCTTTCTTGTGGGATTATGAGTTGCTCCGAGGGACATGTACAATAAAATTTTAATGAGCAAAAGTTTTTATGCATTTAAATAAATTGCGGCGGTGGTCGGCAGCTTTAAAAAGTTTATTTGTTTCCAAATATTAATTGAAAAGTAAAAAAGCTGCAGGTGTCTTCAGGCTACACTGAAGCCAGGTTAAGAACTTCATCATTCAGATGCCTCAGAGGTGAAGTGAAGTTTACTGCAAGTACTCGCAACGAGATGTAAAAACGCTAAATATACAAAATGGTTTCAAGTCAACGGCGAAGGACTTAAGGGTAGCAGGAAAGAAGAATTTTAATTCAGCTAGAAGTATGCGCGTAATAAAATAATGGGCAGATTAAAAAAGTTTTCACTTGTTTGCCAAACTTTTCATCGTTAATACTTAATGCCCTGCTTCCACACACTTTCTTTCTCTTTCTCTCTCTTACGCTTTCTCGTTCTCTGCTTTTATCGTAAATGTTAATCAGTTTACTAGAATGTTTGATTTGTGAAGAATGCCACTGATTTTGATTGAAATTGTAATTAAAATCTATTTATCATTATTACATCCATTGGCTCACTAAAAACCGAATCAAAAAGCAACCGAGTTTATTAAATCCTATCAGCATCAAACATTTGCGCACTCATTATACATGTGTGCGTAAAATGACTGCAAATTCATTTCTCTGATTAATTCACGCGTTTGTTATTTTATGCCGCACCACCAGCTTTAACGCGAAACATTCAAACATCCGGATGGAAAAAGGATGCCTGATTTTCCCAGTAGTTATTACCATTCTATTTGCAATTACGTTAAATTTTGTAATAATGTTACTCAAAATTATGATACTGTTGGTTTCAATTCACTCAGAGGAATTTATTCCAATATGAGTTAATGCAGGACAATTAATTGCGAGAATTAATTAAAATATTCCAATAAATAGTTTACGATTCTATATCTATTTAGTTAGTTAGTTGTTATTGCATATGCAATCCGTTGAACTGAACTAACCGTTAGCTGTGATTAATTATTATTGACATTTGGGCCGCCTAAGAATAGAATCCGTCTGCAGGCTGCCGGCGTTAATTGAATAATTAAATTTTCACCATGATTTGCCTGCGCCGCGCGTCTATCTGTTGCGTTGCCACTCAAACAAAATGCTACGCCAAAACGCGTTGTACTTAAACGATTTCTCACTTAATTGATGTAAGACCAGAACGTCTTCACTTACTTATGTGATTCGTCTCAGCATTGTCAAGACTGCCAGCACATGCCTGTCAGTCAACCCAACTATTAATGGGACTCAACTCCGTTAGATTTCTCACTATTCGCTTATTCATTATTCCGTATGAAAGTTTTCAAAGTCATTTCGAAATTTAAAATTAGATGATGAGCTGCTTGTATTTTATTGTTGTTTTACCTGCATTTCTCAAATACCCAGACAAATAAAACACGCTTAGAATTTCTTTTCTTAAATTAACCACACGTGTGACCATCGTGTACGTATAAGAAGAAAAGAAATCTTTTCTAAATCTGAACAATGAATGTTAGGTATGTGCTTAGACATATCTGCATGTCGGTTGTGTTATTTTACGTACTAATGCTAATAATATAAAACAACAATTGTTTATGTACTTAACACGCAAATAACAAATATTGTGATAATTGTTGCTAATGTCTGTCCGTTTGGTGTATTTTTGTTGCAGAACGTAAGCTGTTTGTTGGCATGCTAAGCAAAAAGCTGTGCGAGAACGACGTGCGCGCACTCTTCAGCGGATACGGCAACATCGAGGAGTGTACTGTGCTGCGTGATCCTGCAGGACAATCACGAGGATGCGCGTTCGTTACCTTCGCCACCAAACAGTCGGCGCTCAGCGCCATCAAGGCTCTGCACCAGTCGCAGACAATGGAAGGATGCTCGGCGCCCCTAGTCGTCAAGTTCGCCGACACGCAGAAGGAGAAGGAGCAGAAGCGACAACAGCAGCTCCAGGCCAACG
>NBZA01000006.1:36207-48184 GCA_003054995.1 Aleochara bilineata
ATTCAAAGGAGACCCCGGCTTTGCAGTTTTAATTTGTTATGCTCATTGCGTCGCCGCATTGCAGACGTGCATAATTTGTGCTGGCTGTTGAGTTAAAATGCCATCCGGGGTGTTGGATTTGTATTTTGACGCTGTTCTTACCGCATAGCCCACACGGGCTTTTGGTTTGCTTTTCCATTCGATTTATGTAAATACCCAACACACCGAATGTTAGCGGAATAATTTCTTTATTGATGGCAGTTAGCCATTTGCAGGATTTAATTGTTTTTAGGCATTCGGTATAATACAGTAGTGCGCTTTGAAAACTTTAAATGCAATGCACGCAAGACCAAAGCAAAAGTAAAATACTAAATGAGTCGAAAAGCGTTGGGCTTTCCTCGGCGCTAATGCGAGCCTTTGCCTCTGTTTCTGCCTCTTTTTCGGCGACTTCCTGCTCGGCTTTGATGCATTCGCGGCCTGCGGCTCTTTCTCATTCTACCTACTTACTCTTGACACTTGGTGAATCGTTTTATTCTCTTGTTAGCCGCGGCCGCCGCCGCTTTGCTAATGCGGTAATGTCGATGCGCACGAGCTGGGAGCGCCGTGAAACATTTCTATTCCGTTTTTGAGACCCAAAACGAGACCTCTTGGCATTTTTTGCGCGCATTGTAGGAACAACAACTATAGCATTAGTAATTCCACTGCTGGTGGGTCTGCAGTTTTAATGCTTTGCTCAAAGTACACATGATTAATGATTGTGACGATGCTCGCAATGCGCGCATAACATTACTCAACAGTGTACAGGCAAGCAAGGATTTTTTTATCCATTCCTCATTCGTGCGCAGGTTATTTATGTCCATGTTGAAATGAATTTATTATACTGTGCGCTTTTCGGGTGGCGCAGCCTGTAATCTAATGTAACTAATGTATGTGTCTGGCTTGCAGGACCTGAAGGCTGCAACCT
This sequence comes from Aleochara bilineata, assembly GCA_003054995.1. Lineage (NCBI taxonomy): Eukaryota > Metazoa > Arthropoda > Insecta > Coleoptera > Staphylinidae > Aleochara > Aleochara bilineata. The sequence continues at coordinate 37,151 of NBZA01000006.1, forward strand.
GTTCATCTATCACCTGCCGCAGGAGTTTAACGACACGGACTTGGCATCAACGTTTCTTCCGTTCGGCCCAGTGATATCGGCGAAGGTGTTTATCGACAAACAGACGAATCTATCCAAGTGCTTTGGTTTTGTGTCGTTCGACAACGCCGCATCTGCCAAGCAGGCGATACAAGCGATGAACGGTTTCCAAATCGGCACCAAGCGACTCAAAGTGCAATTGAAGCGGGCCAAGGAGACGTCACGACCGTATTAATAATAGTTTACGACAATTTATATACCACACTATAGCAAACAATCACAACCGGCGACCACCTCTCTTCATTCTGCCATCGAAGCCACAAGTAACTGACTTGACCTACCACAACACACACTGATACTTAAGAAACAATTCACGGCCACTTTGCATACATACAGATCACTGATAGGAGTACTTAGGTAGGTAGGAAATTGAAAGGGTGATAATTATTAGAAAACTTTGCTAGGGTAGGATAGGCTAGGCGACTAGGATTCAAAGACTTATCACTATATTTTATCTACCAGACTAAATATAGTGGGCACACTAGTTCCACAGTACAGTGTTTGAATGCGATTGCGATTTGATTTGTATGTATGTATGTGGAATGCGAATGAGAGGTAAATTCCATCCGAAGCGTGCTTGAAATAATTGGCGAAGCGTGATTAACTATAAGCTTTGTACAATGCCACCGGTTGTTTGCTGTGCGTGATGTACGTAGAAGAACACAAAGACGCAACTCTAAACTGTCCGCAAGTGCTGAAATTGTAAAATACTAGGGAATTAAATTAATATGCCGCCGATTCGAAACGCGTAACCCGCGCAAACGAAGGAAGACGTAAGGTTTTTCAAAGACTAAATGTTTGTAAAATAATTTCTATAAATGTATGGTGTGTGTTTTGTGCGCTTGGAAGCATGCAAGGATGCGCTGTGAGACCGCAGGACATCGGGATTATATTTTACTGACACGACGAGCAAAGTTGTACCAAAAAGCAAAAAGTCCTTTTGCTGGACATAGGAACATGTTACCAAAAGATTGATTCAATTAACGATAACATGATCATGCAACATACCAAAAACTAATGTCCAAAAACAAGACTAAAAGTGAAGAAAGTGCCACACTTATTACTACTATATTTACTAACTATATTAATACTTATGTTACGGACACACACGCAATTGTCGTTTAGGTTTGGTGTAACTTAATGCAAAATGCAAGACGAATTGATACTATAACCCACCATGCTCACGCTAATTTACTTACACATTCAGCAAAAATGTCTCAGGAGAATAATGCAGCAGCACCCGCCACATACCCATTTCAAAATACAAGAGTTACACATTTTTAGTTTAAGAAATCTTAAGAAAGCAAGTCCTACCACATCACCAAACAGAATTACACACACATACTCACCTGCAATTCTAATAACATTATCTAATTATGTGTTGAAATACGGTCACCTATTTGAAATGATAATCGCCAATATTTTACTACACGCAAGAATTTGATTGAGAAAACCAAATATTTATATCAAGTATATTACTAATATGTTAAAAAGATTTTTGCGACGAAAATATTTATAATGATAATCGCGGCCGGGGCGCCACGTGTATAAAACATATATTTAAATAAATAAAAAGAAGAAGTTTTGTCATTTTACTTCTTCGTGACCATCGCGCGCTAGTGCCATTTGTGTGGCACTGATGTGTAGGGGCAAAGCTTGATGAATGGAAAGAAACATTATGTGTACTGCGGTGCGTGGTGTGTATGTTCGGTCAAAATATTGAAAGTAACAAAAATGTTAAATGTTATGTTTGGATATATTTATATATTAAACAAATAGAATGACAGAACTATGAACATTGATATGTGAAAGCTGGGTTTTTTAAACTATTGTAGAGGAAGAGCGTAATTATTGTAATAATTACTACACATTGGTGATGTGCCCGCAAATGCGAAAATGTTCAAAAAGACACACTGTTATGTTCTTTCTAACGTTAATTGACTAAGAACTATTTTCAAATGTCTATGTCGATAATCTTCGTAAAGTAGTACTTTTTATTTATCTAAGTCTTAGTTTAAAGAAGTCTTAAGTTTATGTTTGTTAAATGGGCAATTTGTATTTAGTTTATATTATTGAGTTTATTATTTATCTTTATATTTGTCCGAGTGTCACTAAGTTTTTTTTATTTCTTTGATTGAGTTCATTTTGTTCTTCGCGTTTTATATGGTTTATGTTTTAGTTAGTTAGGTTTATACTTGTGTATTTGGACTTTGTCAAAAATCCAGTGACCAATAAGTGATAAAACTATTGAATATGATGCAGCTAAATGATAATTATTACAATAGCAAAATGAAATGGAAGAGGCAGCAGTGGAGATTAATGGAATTTAACAAATATCTTTGTTATACATGAAAATAGCTGATATGTGACTTAACGAATGTAACTTTTTTATTTTAACACTTAGTTTTGAAAGCATATTTTTCAAAAGGAGCGGTTGGTTACACTTTTGAAAGCGTTTACTAGCTATTTCAAAATGCGAACTTGTTGAAATGTATTTTAATTTCTATTTTGTTATTTGCTAAATAATTATTATTCTTATTCGATATTTCTGAGATGATACATTAAAAAAAGTTTGGACAAGTAATTTTAAACCACTCTTGAGTACTTCCTATATTACTTGTGTCGTCGATTCATTTTAAGCAGATCGCTAAGGGTATTTCCTGAACTGCTAACTGTGCTATTTGCAATATATGCACGTCTGGTCACGGGCACATGTTGGTAAGACTACACAAGAAGAAAATGAAGCAATGAATAGGTAAGTAAATTAATAATGAATAAGCATACATCTCTTCCCATATTGTTAGGATTATATTGTGGAGGATATTGATGCAGGTAATTATGGTTTCCTCCCGATGTATTTGAAATATTTCTTGGAGCGGAAAGCATGCGCGGGGGCATATATGATGGTCCTCCAAAAGGAGGTAGCAGGTTTTGAGATGTATTTTTCATTTGTTCCATAGATGATTTAAGTTCTTTGTGCTTTGACCATAATTCTGTATAAAGGCTTTTAACCTTTTTATACTTCTCACGTATTGTTTTTAGCATTTCTTCCTTGTTCGCATTTTGAAACTCCAGAACCTACAAAACTTTATAGTTTTTCTACGACTTTGCAAATAATTTAAATATACTTCTTGGAGTTGCTTTAGTGGTACATTCCCTATATCTCCAAAAAACTGAATTACGTTTTGAGGAGAATCATTGCGTAGTGGAACTGACATAGTAGCCTTCTTACAAACCGGACATGTTTGATCATGTTCTATAGAAATAGTGTATGTTATTATTTACTATTGAAAATTACAAATATTATTGTACTTACCAAAACTCTTCTGGCACTTCTTACACAAAATGTGTTTGCACTGAGTTAAAAAATATTGTTTCTCGTTATTATAATCTATCAAACATTTATTGCAATGCAACCAGAGAGTACACGACATTGTTTCTTTTGTGGTACTATTAGGTAATATTAGGTATATGATTGGAATCCACCCTGTTTTGCGACTGAATGTTTTTACTTGTTCATTTGTTTAAAACTGTAAGGTGACTTGTTTTCGAATTGAGTACAAAATGCACAAATAAAAGGGGGCGCTTCAGTTCTTTGTTGACAGTACAGGTTAGAATCAGTATCTTATCAGTTGTTGTGCGGTTTATCACGTTATCATAAATAGGAATCCAGATAAAGTTTGTTCTGATAAAAAGTATTATAAGTTAATATAATGTTTAACAGTCATAAAATTAAACTATATGTGTTCACATGGCGGTTATGTATTTCTCTGTAAATTATGCTATCGGAATCTTGCCAGAATGGAGGAATATTAAGTGTAGTGCAAGCGAAATTCACCGATTCACAGGTAGTTAAAAATGTATCCTTTTATTATTACTAAAAAATGATTACATTGAATGCGTAATGAAGGTATAACCGCATCTTAATTCTGCGAACAGTTGTTCATACTTTTCAAAATGTGTAAGTGCACTGTTCCCTTAGCTAAAAATAGATTTTATTGAATGTCCAATTGGCAAGAGAAGATTTAGTTGCTGACCACCGAATTTTAGCTTTAGTTCAGTATAAAACAAGCTACGCGTTGTTTGTGCTAATTTGCGAACATACAATTCCAAAAGATTTCACGGATCTTACTGTTGAGAGAGCAATTCCAGTTGACAATAACATTCACTGTGGTAAGTAGATAATATTGATAAAATATACTTGTGTTTACTAGTTCTCACTTATTTCAGATACAGATTCCATTCCAGACATCCAGTCGCATATAATTTATAATATAAAATACAAGCACCAGTTGCTGAGTTTCAAGGTAGAAATTGGATTTGCCAGTGCAAAGTTTGCAACTGAAGTTGTGAAAGCAAAAGAATGTAAGCTAAGATTTTCATAGTCTTTGTTACACTTGGTAACACATTTTTGTAGATTGCATTCAACATTCAAGTAGTAACCATTGGCTGGAACAGTATTATTCCACCAAACTAATTGGCAACATGGAGGATGATGTAAGTAAGACATACCTATATTTTAATTTCTCATATTAACTTATAAAAATTGTTTTAGACTGGTAGTGATATATCAGTGTCAAGGCAAAAGATGAATCATGACGGTGGGATTAGTACTAACAGAGAATCTTTACTGAAGTATGAATTAGATTTGAAGAAAGCAGAATATACTCATCAAGAGCTATTTACGTAAGTACATTATAATATCTTTTGGAAATGAAATGGAAAATATCTTCCGTTGCAGTATATTTGTCGGTACATGGAATGTTAACGGCAAACCTCCGCCAACAAATCCAAATGTTCTGCGAGAGTGGTTAGAAAATGAGCCAGACCCACCTGATATTTATGCAATCGGTTTTCAAGAATTAGATTTGAGTAAAGAAGCATTCATCTTTAATGAAACTGTACGAGAGGCAGAATGGCAGTAAGTAATTGATATATTATATAGGTACATAATAACAAAAATATATTATCATGTAAATGCAATTAGACGTGCACTGGATATGTCTATCCACTCTGGAGCCAGATATCGTCTTGTGGGTCTTGCCAGATTGGTAGGCATTCAATTAGCTGTAATGATAAACTATCGGCACTTTGAGTATGTAACGAATGTATCAATTGATTGTGCTGGTACTGGCATATTGGGAAAAATGGGAAACAAGGGAGGAGTTGCTGTTAGTTTTCAGCTACATGATACAAACTTATGTTTTGTTAATTGTCATTTGGCTGCTCACGCCGAAGAAGTCGAACGACGAAACCAAGACTTTATGGAAATTTACAATCGAATTTCATTTCGACGCACTCATCAAACCATGAACATAAGAGACCATGAGTATGATATGTCGAATTAGGGGTTTGTGTTAGTTTCATTTTAATTGAATTAATTTTTTAGTCAAATTTATTGGTTGGGCGATTTTAACTATCGGATTAAAGATCTCTCTGCTCCAGAGGTGAAGAGTTGCTTGGCCAATGGGAGTATAACAACAGTTTTAGCGCTAGATCAACTAATGGAACAGAAAGAGCTTAGGCGAATATTAGTTGATTTCAACGAGGCCGAAATTAAGTTTCCTCCGACGTATAAGTACGATGTGGATACAGATAGATATGATTCAAGCGAGAAGGCAAGAGTCCCTTCTTGGACGGACAGAATTTTCAGCAAAGGAAAAGGAATTAATCAACAATCATACAATTGCTTCATGGGATTGAAAATTAGCGATCACAAACCTGTGTACGCAAAATTCAGATCTGAGATTAGCATTATCAACCGAGAGAAGTTTAGAAAAGTGCACGAAGATGTGCTCAAAGGACTTGATAAATTGGAGAATGAATACTTGCCGCAAGTTACAATTGATACAACTGAAATTCACTATGAAAATGTTAAGTTCAAGGAGCCACAAAGTCGGTACATTATTGTCGCTAATACTGGAATTGTGCCAGTTTCATTTACATTTATTGGAAAGCATGGCTCTTCGCGATGCAGAAGTTGGCTGCGCATTATGCCTTTTTCAGGCCAGATTATTCCTGGAGATAAGTGTGATATTCAGTTGGAAATTGATTTGGATGAGAGTTCAACACGGTTAGAAGATATATTGATATTACATTTAGAAAATGGGAAGGATTTGTTCATTACAGTGTCTGCGAATTGTGTCCCAACATCATTTATGATGTCTATTTCTGCGCTATGTAAATGCCCATTACCAATATTACAACTCACACCTGAACAATTAAAGAACGCTGTGAGTAAATTAACGTATTACAAAAATTTAAAACTTATTGTCTTTAATTCGCTTTTAGAATTTAGATCAGTCTGCTGTATTATATCCAGTACCTCGCGAACTTTGGCATTTACTTGATTATTTGTACAGAAATGGGTTAAAGACACGCGATTTATTTGAAGTATCTGCATTAAGAGAAGAAATTAATCAAATTCGAGATTGGCTAGATAAAGGATCATTAGAACCTATGCGTAAGTTTGCTTACATGATGAATACTAAAAAATTAAAACTTACAATTTTACAGCTGGCGGTATTCATGCTGTAGCAAACTGTTTGATATTGTTTCTCAAATACACGCAAGATCCAATTGTACCGTTTCACCTGCAAAATAAGTGTGCTGAAGTTAGTGATTATTTTATATCATGCAAAGAGGTGAAACAACACAATATTACCGAATCCTTGTAAACTATTTTTAACTTATTTTTTAGGTACTTGATTCATTTCCGCCATTGCATCGGAGCGCTTTCCTATATATTTGCATGTTTCTACAGGAGTTATTGAAGTATAAAAATGATAATGGGGTCGATAGGCATGGGCTGGCAGTGATATTTTCAGAGATATTAATGCGGGCTCCGGATAGCAATGTTTCACCGGCAATTCGTAATAAGAAAACCAAATTCATAGAGCAATTTCTCACTAATGACATTGCATCCCTTGTATCTACCAAGTAGAGAAAAGTTTTTAGTGTAACTGTTAACCAAAAATCGTATACATTAATGATTATGTCATTAGTTATCTTAAGGATGGATTTAATTCGTATCTTACAAAACAACAGTATTTATTCAAAGCTAAATTATTATTTTAATTTAATCTTTAGTTATATATAAATGTTATTACATGCAAGAACTTAATCAAACGCATTTAAACTTGAAATTTAAAAAGCATAAAAATGAAAGTAGTTTCCAGTCATTCCAATGGTTAATATTTCATTTGATTAACATTAAACTTTAATTGATGTAAAAACAAATCAGTGGTATCCCATTTTAACTCAGAATATAATAAAATAATTCAATTCAGAATCCTGTTTATATAAAACAATACCATAACAGCAAAAAGTAGATGTTAACAATATTTCACGTGAAACCATCAATCGAATTTTTGCAATATTGTAAGTCATCTGGATACTCATAATGCTTTTCAGCGTTCGGTATAAAGTAATATTTATAAAAGTGACTGAAATGGCGCCCAATTTCCTCGATGCTTGCAAGTTTTTGCGAAAAATTTGCAATAATAATATCGTCTAAAAATGATTTGCATACATATATATGTATGTAACAACTTAAAAATTCTTACCCTCCACAGCATAGCGGTAAGTCCGATTTTCCGCAAGAATAAAATAAACAATATGTTTTTCTCTCTCCGAATTGTCTTTCAGGTGTTGCCTTCGAATAGCCAAACGACTAGTCAAAGTCCATCCAACTATTACCCCTGTATAAAAGTTCGTCGTGTGTTTAATCGTTAAACCAACTGCATATTTCATATTAGATGTACGCCTTCTTGGTGGTCGATTAAGGTGTACCTCGTAATGATTTTGCAATGGATCCTTACATATTCTTGATTTATGTTGTTCCCAGAATACATCTACACAATCTGAAGTATTTGCTGCTCTAGAATATTGCTAAACAATTAAACATCAAAATATTTTGTGTAATTAAACATTTTTAGCCTTCATAATGAAAACTTACCCAAATAAAATCAGAAATTATACTTTCGCAATAACTATGACTAAATTGTAAACTTAGACACAATTCCAAAAAAGTTACTACAGTCCTATTATCATACGGACTTAGCAATACCCTTAGTTCTTGTATTAGAAGTAGCTTCAAACGAGTGATATCCTCCTCGTAGTTAAATTTACTAAGTGCATTTTCAAAATTATTAGCCATTCTTTGCAGAATCTTAAATTATACTGATATAACACAAACGATTATTTTAATTAGTTACATACATACTTCGGATGTTTTGAAGGGATCATCGGCTTCACCGATAGAGTGAAATCTTGCACCCTTGTTTGCCGGATCTACGTACCATCTATTAGATGAATCAACAGGTTCATATAACAGCAAAACACTTGGGACTGAATTTAAATATACTAATCGCAGACCAAGTCGTCGAGCCACACTTTCATATATAATACAAATTGTTATTGGTATGCAAAGTTGAGTTTCAAGCACCTTATTAAGATAAGAATTATCAAAAAGGTAGAATTTAAATTGATTGACCCGATAATTGTATTTCTCAAATAAAATATAATTAATGCTGTTCAATATCAATTCACAGTCGGCATCAGCAAAATAACTTTTATCCAAGTTATTCTCTTTCCATGATGAGACCGTAGCTTCATTCACTTGAAACAACGGATGTTTTGGAACATTGTATTTAAGATCAAAATACACCTGTAATGAAAACATTAGATATTTCACATTAACCGCAAGAAATAAATTACACACTTCTTTTGCTAAATCATCTAACTTTTTTTTAAGTTCCTCATATAGTATATCATCCATCGGTTGGAACCATTTGGCAAATAATGTTGCTGCCTTTTCAACTATCACACCTGAACAAGTTTCTTCATTGTTTATTCTAAATCCTAATATTTCCTGCCTGAGACGGTACCGGAGTAAACATTCATAACTTTTTAATGCATAAAACCGCAAAGTGTAATTTCCAGGAGTACTTAAAAAGTATCAAATTGTTAGAATGAATTAAGTATAAAACGTAAACCTACCATAGAGAAACAATTGAATCACAAGTAATGATGTCAGAATTAAAGGCAAGGTGCTTTAAATATTCGATGGCAATGCATGTAACAGAGTCTCCCATTTTTGTTATGTCACACCATTCTGGAAATGTATATCGGTCTGATTCTGGTATATAATAATATTTTACTGGCAATGCAAGTAAAATCCGCCTTGACTTGGATAATACATCTCGTAAATATTTGTAATTGAGAAGCCAATTATCTGAATGTTGGTTAACAAATTGAATATAGCTTGGGAAGCTAAAACGTTATTCTGATGACATTGACAAATGTTATCCTGTTATATACTTACTCTTTTATAATCGCTTCCTCCCAGATAAGGGAGTCGTTTTTAACTATATCCCAATATCGTTTACATGTTGTGCCCAGATTTATTAGATCTACACCGCTTAAAATACCACATGTCATAATTCTTTCGATGATTTCAACAGGTAAATTGTTCATTGTAAATTTAAAAGATTAAAATTTCGGCAAGCTGAACGATACCTAGATTGCACAACTGCCTGCTACTGTTTTCTGAAGGAGTAAATAAACAATATGCGTGTAAATACATACTTTCTCTATGAACTATACGCATGCGTTTCGAAGATTGTTGTGATTGCACTAGACTAGCAGCATGTGGTAGCCAGGTAGCAAGCAGCAAGCAGTGGTGGAAGTAGTAGTCGTCAGTAATCAGCAGTTGTGCTTCGAATGACGTTACAAGTGGTGGATGCATCCAATTCCCGTTACTAGTTGTAGAAAATAGCCATTTTTTCACGTGTGTGCCACCAAGTTAGTCCCTAAAATGTGTAGTTGAAATTTTCTTCCGAATAGGACAATCGTAACACTGCGTCTTAAATGTCTGCCTGATAATAAAATTGGGTGAGTAAGAGCCTTGTAAACAATCAGTATCTATATGTACGACAGCATTCGCTCCTCCTAGTGTAAAGCATAATGGTCAATTTATTTAGTTATTGATTATTTCGTCACCCTTAAACCCAATCGAATTTTGCAGTTTGCTTGGAAGAATGGACGAGTGTGCACTAGATCCATATGAACAGCAATTATTTAAAGTATTTGACAGTCATGATTTGCATAATGAGGGCAGTTTGGATATAGACGGCCTAAGACAATTGTGCGAAACGCTGCAGTTGCAAGATAAATGTGATCATCTCATAACTGCACTTTTGAAAGACAGAAACACAACACGCGCTACATTTGTTCAATTCAAAGATGCCTTACTCCAGCTTCTAGGGAACATGCAGACTTCTAATCGACCTGAGGAGAAGGATGATAGGGAAGTGGCTCCGAAGTATGTAGTTGGGACAAAGAAGTACGGGCGCCGATCTCGACCCCGAATCGACGACAGTCCTATAAATTTTGGCCCTACAAATAATACCTCTATACACAGATCAAACTCAACTGGTGATCATGTAAAACGTCCACTTCAAGTCCATATAACAAAAAGTAACTCTTTGCCCTGTGCAAGCTCTTTTGATGCCTCCAGCTTCATACCAGCATCGGTGACGGATTCTTGCATGGAAGAAATGCTGAGGGCAGCGTGGAGAAAGTTAGGAGTAGGTGAAGATGGAACTCTGAATCATTATGAATTGATTCTGGTGTGTGAAGCAATAGGTTTAAATAAGCTGGCTGAGAGCGTCATCGGTCATCTTTCAAATAAGTCTCTTCTGGATTATAATCCTAGAATTACGTTTGAAGAACTGTTAGAAGCGCTGAAGAAAGACGAGACTTGGAATGAATTTCTTGGACATACATCTTCAAAAGAAAACTATATCGTAGATGATTCAAAATTGGTACAAAACATAACATTAGGACCGGATGGATCTGGATTTATAAACGCCGAATCAATAATAGAACTATGGCGAAATTCTGGTATTATTTCACCTAATTTACTGTTGAATGATCTAGGATTTAAGCAGAATT
>NBZA01000006.1:48251-72989 GCA_003054995.1 Aleochara bilineata
TGGTTGCATTGTTGCAAGCGTTTATTGCAATCTATCAGGTAGAAATAAAGAGATTGAAGTCAGTCTTGCAACAGATGTGTGAGGAGAAAGAAAAATTAAAGTTTGACATATCAGAAGCGAATAATCGCTCAACGCTATTAGCACAAGAAGTTGATGAGAACGTAATGAAAATGGAACAGAAAGCGCAGCAGCAATTCAAACTTCTTGAACATCGACATACGGAAGTTCTGCGCGAAGTTTCGGAACAGTTTGCAGGTGAAAAGGAACAAATACTTATGAATAACAACGAGCTTGAAAATAGAATAAAACTGCTAGAAAGTGAGGAAGCTGCACTGCGCGAGCAACTTCTCGGCGTGCAAAAATATTTAGGAGTAGTTGAAAAAGAAAATAAGGAGTTAGCAACTAAAGTAATTGATATGCAACAACATAAAGAGAACTTAGAGAAGCAACTGCATGCTGTCGAAATAGAAAAGTTGAAAGCCATCGAAGTGGAAACGTTGAAGACCTTTGAGTTGGAGGACAAAATTGTTCTCTTGCAACGTGACAACTGTATGTTGAAGGACAAGAATGATGAGATGGTTAGTCAGATTGAGTCCTTAAATAAGGAATTACAAATTTTAAGCATTAAACCAAAGAATATCCAATCTATAAATAATGATGCCCTGAATAACCTTGAAGGTATTGGTTTGTTAGGTGGAAAGCGACGAAATGGAGAATCATCAGATGATGTAATTCTGGAAAGTGCCAGTGAGTATTTTTCGTTGTAAATTTGTTTATGCGCGTTTTTACGGGGCTTTGACACGTTGTGATTCAATTATTTATTGCTAGCTTAACTCAATTTAACTCGTACTCGAATGAAATGTTGTTTTGCTATATTTGGATTGTCCAAGATAATTATTATTCAAGGCAGCGCAACATATTTATTCTCATTTCTTCAACCCAATGTAGTATGTCTTACAATTTTAAAGTTTACACACTTATCTTTCGGTAAAATTAATTATTAAAGTACACAAAATTAGTTGTAGAAAGTCCAAGATTTGGAAAAATGCGAAAGTTTCACGAGTCTAATGATGTATTGGATGTGATTGACGATTCTTTCGACGAAGAGATATACAGCGATGACCATCTATCGCAAGAATTACAACGCATGTTCATCTCAACGACTTCGGATACAATTAACGATAAATTGCTGATTGTGGGGAAACTATTGAAAAACTATGCCATTGATACTGACTACTTACAGGTACAGAATTAAATACTATCTTTATTCCTAATATAAACTTATTTTTTCTTAGGATACCAAACCGCACAAAACTTACACAAATATGTTAGAAGCGTTATTAAGTAAATTATTATCCAAAGAAAATGTAAATAAGTGTGATGCCGACATAAACGGCCAAGTGTCGCCATTAAAAGCTGAAAAGAAGGACAAACCGCAAGGTAGAACACTTGAGGAGGCTTATGATGCACTAGTAGAAACATGCGGCGATCTTCAACAGTCACTTGACATGATGCGCGAGGAATATGAAATGTGCGAAGACTATTGGCAGAAAAAACTGGAGGATGAGCGCAAGATATATGAATTTGAGCAGAATCAAAGCAATGATAAACTGAATGATGTTCTTGCCAGATTAGCGGAATATGAGGAACAATTTATACGCGATAGTAAGCGATTGTCGCCAATTGAAGAGACTGTTAATTTGGAAAAGCAATATATGGATTTAGAAGCAGAATATGAAAGTTGTAAAAAGAGACTATTGCTTGAATTGGAACAGAAAGAAAGCGAACTGTTGTCACTGAATGAACAATTAGCCATTTCGAATTTAAAAAATGACAACAATACTGTTGATGTTAGCATCCAAGTATCGAATATTTCGAAGTTAAGTAATCACATGATAGAAACAACGAATTTGTATCCGAATGAAACCGAATCGAACGATAATTTGTTACAATGGCCTAAATCTGATCACAACGGACCGACAATAACACAATTTACAATCCAATCTACCTCTTCAAATGAAAATGTGAAAGATAATAGGATACCAATGCCTATTAAAACAAAAAAGAATCGACGACATGTTCGGTCCCTGTTAGACCCAACCTGGAATCAGAAACGTTTAAGTGATGCGTCTAGTGATAGTAGCATCGAAGCCAGTTTAGAATCGGGTAATGTTAAGAACAGTAAAATCTATAACATGGAAGCAGGAAAGCAATGGCTAAACAAGCAATGTCAGGAATTACAAGTGAAATTGCAAAACCAGAAAGCACTCTACGAACAATTATCCATATGTAAGTATCACATTTAATATATTATTATTATTATTATATATGTATATATAATAAAATTGTTCTATTGTTGCAGCATATCGTAGACTTTATCACTCCTGCCATGCTGAATTACAACATGCCCATGCAAAATTAGATCAACAATTTCGCATTAGTACAAAACTCCAAGAAAAATTAGCGGAAAACGATGTATTAGTTGGTAATTTATACATAGAAAACGCTTTCCTCATTAAAAATAACCAAAGACTGGAACAACAATTAAACATGCTTGCAAACATGCAGTTGACCGTCGACTTCTAGTTGATTCCTAAATCGCATAAGTGCCTATTTTATTATTCTTATAAACACAATCACTGAGTTTACATAACTGGTGTAGATTTTGTTTATACATTTCTTTGATTGTTTTTACGTATTGTTGCGTTATATAATTGTTATTTAATGTTTACGTGATGATTTTGGTGGATAATATCGGGGCGTTAACTGATTGATAATAAGAGCTAAATTATATATAGCGCTTTTATTTATATTCGCTTTGATATGGTTGCTAAGTGTCTTTAAAGTTGCAAATGTTTAACAAAATAAGTGAACGACCGCTCGAGAGATTATCTCATTTAATAATTGTTTATGTATTACAGAATTGATAAAGAACAGAGTATTACATATTCTTGTAAATATAGAAATAAAATAATGATATTAAGGTATGATTATATGGACGTTTTTGTAAATATACACGAATCACGAAATGAGTAACTATATTTAGATTTGATTTAATATTACCTGCTATAAAGTTTTTAAAGATAAACAACGTTAGATGAGATAAAACAGCTCATAAATCGCATGCTATAATACGGCCTTGGTTTACAATCAATAATAAGTTCTCATTATTTAAAATTTCGAAAATTACACGACAAATAACGGAAAATAATTTAATCTACATTATTCCTTATTAATACGTATGTTTGAAAGTCAAACAACTTTTATTTTATTAATGATGGTACAAAATGGTCGTTTTATATTTTAAGTGCATACTTGAATATTTGATAAACGCATATTTATAGATTTTGAAATCTGTATTACTTAACATTGGATTACTGTCAGGAGTTCATTAAAAAAGTCATCAGGAACCGGTTTACTATTAAATCAACAGGTAGGCCTTTTGCTTTGGTAGCATTCAGCAAGTATGCCATTTACGGTTTCTCGTAATCAGTATTCAGCTTACTGTGACCCATGTGAGATAGTGTTGGCGAACACAGACAGTACTTGGTATCACAATCGTGCAGTGTTCAGATCACAATACATCGCGTCGTGTATGGGTGTGTGAATCAATTTGCGGACTGAATGTTAAACAAATAAACTCATCCGCTTTCATAAAAACAAATAAATAGTAATGAACACTATTCCTTTAATACGATTAATTTCGACGCAGACTAATCGCAGTTTGCAGAAACGTAAGTTTTCATTAAGTTCAACTTACAATATGCATTTCGTTCAATTTCAATCGAAGAATGGTGGTCCACAACACCTTGGAGCTAGATTATGCCCAACTGGAGATATTTTTGATATTAGCGCTGTAGATTCAACACTGCCAAACTCATTGGTAAAGTTTTTGAAAATGGGGACATCGGCTATTGAAAAATCAAAGAGGCAAGTAACACTTTCTATATGTTAATATAAATATTACGAGTAAATGGCAGTTCTGCAAACTATTTACCTAAATTAGAGATTTGATTTAATTTAATGAGTGAAAATTTCCGCTAGCGTTTATAATAACACTATTTAGTTCAAAGATTATTTGATAAAACAAACATTAGAACATTCTTTTTGGCTAACAATCAACAAATTTTAATATTACAGGATTGTTGCTGCTGGTAGAAGCGTTGTAGATCCTAAAGATGTGAAACTTTTGTCACCAATTACAAAGCCAGACAAAGTGGTTTGCGTCGGATTGAACTATGCAGGACATTGCGATGAGCAATCCATTCCATACCCAAAAGAACCCATGTTCTTTAGTAAATTTTCCAGTACTATTATTGGTCCATATGATAATATTGTAATTCCCCCCATAACAAATGTAAGTCAATCGTCAGTGAAATACTTAAGTCAATTTTAAAGTCATTTAAATTCTTTCTAGAGTGTTGATTGGGAAGTTGAATTAGCTGTTGTAATTGGTACCGAAGGTAAAGCAATTCCAAAAAATAAGGTGCGAGACCATATTTTCGGCTACACAATCGCACAGGATATCAGCTCTAGAGATTGGCAAAAGAAACGCAACAATGGGCAATTCTTGCTAGGTAAATCTATGGATACATTTTGTCCACTAGGCCCTGCTGTTGTTACTAAGGAAGTTATAAATGACCCCGAAAACTTGAGAATTTCATGTTCTGTTAACAATGTCCTTAAACAATGCGGTAGTACTTCTGAGCTTATTTTCAAGATAGATTTCTTAGTTTCATATTTGTCGCAGTAAGTATAACAAAATACAATCTTTAGAATTTCATTTTAACAAACTTTGTTACAGAATTGTTACTCTAAACCCTGGAGACGTAATTCTTACTGGAACACCATCAGGAGTTGGAATGCATAGAAGTCCCCCCGAGTTCTTGCAGCCCGGCGATATTATTGAAAGTGAAATTGAAGGTTTTGGAAAAATGCGTAATACAGTCTCATGAAAAAGAACAACAAAATATATTTGCTATTAATATATTGTATGTAAAATATACAATTAAATCCACTTAAAATCGGTTTTGATTTAATTATTAGAAGTGTTAATCAAAGGAATAAATGGCTTCGGCTTCTTGTAAGTATACATAAATTCCTCGCGTTGGTGGTATGGTTCATATGGGTCTTCCACGTAATGTTTTGGCTTCCTCCAATAATTATTTACCATCTTATCCAGCAACATTGACTGTGAGGCATTGCAAAATACATGTTGCCGTAATCTCCTTTTCCTAGCTGCATTTTTCTTCCATAGCTTCTTGTTGCGTCCACATTTTGTATGAATCCATATACCCCAATCCAAACGATAAAAGCGTTTTAAAACAGCACGAACTGTTTTGCGCCTTCCCTTGCCCCAAGAAAATTTGGTCAAATTTTTACTTATTGAGTTGCTAATATCTTGAATTTTCGAATTTGCCAATAATGGCGCGCTGACGATATTGGGTTTAGTAAGAGTGGAGAATTTAGTTATATGAACTCTATTAACAATTACCGGCAATTTAGAGGCTTCATGTAATGTGAATGACGCAGAATACTGTAGAGCTGTAAGTATTGAACGATTTTAAATATTATTTAACAAATTAAATAAGTTTGAGAATGAAAGCATCGCATAACCTAATAATTTTCGACATACAGTCAAACTGTTTTCAGTGTTTAATAGTTCCGTGAATACCATCAAAATCACATGCAATATTTAAGATCATTCTCTAGATTTATCATTCTACAAAATTAAAGGGTAGATTTTAACTTACCCCTTGTAATTAATCGCAACATTTTGCCGTCACTGAAACGCTTGATACGCTGGAATAGATAATCCACAGTTTTGAAATACGACTACATAGAAAAACTCAATAATGTTTTACTGAATAGTAAAATTTAAGCACACTTACTATTGTTATAATACGACAAAACCGAAAGTCTTAATTATTATTATATCGTGTACGCAATCTCCTATTTCGCCGCTACCACATACACTCGAACGACACTTACACGACAGCCAGCTAAAAATACGGGGTCGGATATTGTTGACGGTGGTTATTGTCGGTAGTCAGTAATCGTGGCGAAGAAAGTGTAACTGAAAAGCTACGAGTGCCCTAACATAATGTTCAGACTTGCAAGGATAATTCCCAACAGATCACAAATAGTAAACTCATATAAGGTAAGGCCCATCATTATACTTTCTGTGTAGACCTGTTATGTCATTACATGTGAGCAAATATCAATTGAATCATCACCAAGTATGTATTGATATGAACTACAAAACATGTAATTTTTTATACTAATGCCTTATAGCAGCATAGAACACTCTTCTTTTGCCAAACTTAAATTAAAAAGTTTAATTTTAATTCCTAACCTATAATCACATTTGAACTATGCACTAAAGTTTAATAAGTTTCTAGGTAGAAACAAAGTATAATACAGTACGGAGATCCAGTAATAAATACAAGAAGGATGATTTGTGTCCACCGAGAGAAATCAAAAACAGTTCAGGTGCTGCATACACATTTGGGGCACTTGCTCTTGGTGCAGTTGCAGTTGTGGGTTACGCGAAGTATGATGATGATTTTAGAGCCATGATAACTGGGTACGTACCCCAGTTCGATGATTTCTTGACATTTATTTTCCAAGAATCTTCAAAAGATATGTCAAATTTAGTGAAATCTAAGTCTATATCAGAAAAACCAATAGACTACCATGGTATGTCGAAAATATTTTTGAATAAAAAATTTTGTTGTTTACCTGTTAAAAATTTTAGCACCACCACCAGTGTTTGATAAAATAGCTGAAGAAACTAAACAGCCAATTGATTACACCGAAATACGTGTGGCGGAAAAGCTTCCTGGCGCCTCTGACACGGTTGTGGAGACGGTAGAAACTGGAAAAGAACGTCGCGATCCTACAAAAGGTCATCTCGAGTTAATTGCAGAACTCGAAGAAAAAATGGCTGAGGATGCTGCAATTGCTGTTAAGGCCTTCAACAGATCATTGTATGCCCTAAAAAATTACAATTACGATATTGAAGTGATTGTTGAAGAGTCGCCGGAAAATATTCATCCAGATGTCTGGAATGGCTTGAAGGAAAAGACCCAAGAAAAGGAGCGTGCTATCAAAGAAGCTGAGTTACACAGTCAGCAAGCACTTTGCAGCATCAGTAAGTTGAAGAAACTTTTGGGAGAAGTTGATCGTAATGAAGCATCAGAAGTAATGATCGAACGAACGAAAGCAAATATGACGCGAATTCAGGAAGATTTAGCAAAAGCGCGGAAAGACATGGATAGAGAACTCCAGAACACCAAGTTAACTGAAAAGTATTGGGATAAAGTTGAAGAAGCGCGAAAGCATTTCAGCAAAGAATTAGAAGCACTGTTTCCAACTGTTAATTTTAATGAGAAGGAAGTTAATATATCCAGTGCGGACATGGATTTGTTTGTGTTACACGCTATGAGCAAAGTGCTATTTTTCCAGAAGGAACTCCAAAAATTAGATACAATAGGTAATAAGCGGCTGGAAAACGCTATTGAACAGGCGAAACAAACTGGTAACTTTGAAATATTAACAAGGGAACAAATTTGTCAACAACTCGAGCGAGAAAAGCGTGCGTTAGAATTACAGTACAATAGAAAGGTATACTATAATTTTTGAGACGGCATTAAATTTTTTGACTGAATTAATTTTTCAGTGCTTGCAACTACGTCAACAATCTGAGGCGGAACTTAGAAATAAGTTAAAACTGCAGTCAGAAGCATTCACAGATCACCTTGATGATGCGATTAAAACTCGTGAAATGGAACTTGAACGTCTGTTGCATCGCAAGTTTGATGAAGAATTGCAAAAGGAACGTACTAAATACAAGATGCAGGTGTCCGCAATGGTCGGACGTTTGCGCGGTATGGAAGAAGCATTAAAAGGTATGTAACATTATTTAATCTAGTCATGTTAAATAAATACGCTTTGTTGGTATGCGGCATTAGGTGTGGATACAGGTAGTTATGTAGATTTTAGAATTAACTAAATTTCTGTCATTTTGTTCATTTTAATTATATTTTTGAAGCTCGCAGCAGTGCGGACCAAACAGCGAAAAAAGCGCAAATATTATGGAGTGCATGTCAAACACTGATTAAAGCTGTGAAGACCAGTGCAGTTGGACTGCCAGCCAGTGAGCAATTGCGTCCCTTGAATGATGAAATTACCGCGGTAAAAAAAGCGTCATGTAATTATATATATATCACACATTTGGGCAGATTGTAATCTCTTTTATCTTTAGCCAACAATGACGAACTAGTAAACGCAGTCATTGATTCTATCCCAGATGAAGCTATTAATCGTGGTGTGTTTCCCGAAGATGTATTAAGAGAACGTTTCTTAACAGTTGAAAAAGTTGCTCGTAATGTCGCTTTACTGCCAGAGACAGGAGGTCGGCTACATATGTACTTCTTGTCTTACTTACAATCGGCACTTCTTATGAATGTTTCCAACCCAATTCCTGTAGCTGAGCTAAATGATGAAAAGGTGGACTTTTCAAAACTGACCAATAATGAAATTTTGCAACGCGCCAGGTAAATGTTTATACCTTATAATGTATGTATAAAATTGAATACTACTAGGCTTATATATTCAGGTACTGGCTGGATCGTGGTGATTTCGCTCAAGCTTTAAAATATATGAATCTGCTGAAGGGTGCTCCTAGAACGATTGCCAACCAATGGATGAATGAAACAAGAATCTTATTGGAGACACAACTAGCGGCCAATACTTTGATGGCATATGCCACTTCAAGTGGCTTGATGCACCTGTAATAGTGGTAACTAAACAATTAAGTAAATTAAATCATTATTTAATGTTTGTTGATTTATATAGATAAAATTACACAAATTTCAAAGTACATATTTGGCGATTGGCTTAAATTCTACAGCATTATATGAAAACCAGCAATTATGAACTGTGAATAGAATTATTTTAATCAGTCTCACTATCAATATCGTTAAGTTTTTTCATAAACTCATCCATTGACATCTTGTTTTTCTTTACATGTTTTACAAATGCTTGTAGAGGCTTCTTCGCTTTCATAGACCGCTTCTTTACTTTGCTCTTGTGAAAGTTTATTACCCTCTTAAACCTTTTTTTACTCATTGTTGCTTCTTCTTCTGTTTCATAAATCGTTTCCAATGAAGGATATATCAATTTGACTTTATTATTTTTATAAAGTTGCTCTATTTTCTTAGGTTTAGATTCTACTTTCAGTACAGGTATCTTCTCAAGCTCAACTTCTTCATCCTGTTTCGATTGTAATCGCAAACTGCGTCTTCTGTTCTTTATTGTAGGAAGATCATCGATTTCTGTTGAATATAATGCTGACTCTTGGGATGCAACTGCATCTTCAATTATTACCGTTTCAACAAGAGGGTTATTTTCATTTGAAATCGTCAAATTACTCATGTTGATGCTTAAATCAATTTCAGCCTACAATTATTGATTATTAGAATAATGGTCTAATATATAAGATAAGGATTATAATTTATTTAAAATTTAAATGCTTAGGTTATGATCAAATATCGTTGTTGAAATTAGAATTAATCGTAAAAATACTTACCATATAGTGGTAGAAAAATAAAAAACAAAGAACACATACTAATTATAAGTATGTATTTATATGTTATTTTATTACTTTGGTTTAAATACAGCAGGTTAGTTCACTTCGGTGTTTACAGTCTTCCAATACAATGGTTAACTAGCGAATACATGCTGACATACACCCATTGAAACAGCTGGCGGATGGTGGTTACTCCTTTTTTAAGTGTTATTTCTGTTATACTATGGGACTTTATTAGTGTAAATTATGGGTAAGATACGGCTAACAGTTTTGAGACAAGGAGATGTAACAAATGGACACGTAAGTCTAGTGTGCATACTTTCTATAGCTGTGGTGTATCTTTTCTTTTTAAGGTGTTGTTTTGTCCTGATACCCTGGAGGATTTGCTAAAAGAAATTAGTGTACATTTTAAAATAACAGCGAAAACTATATGCAATAAACATGGGGGAATTATAGCCAGCATTGATCTTATAAGAGATGATGATGTCTTATATGTTCTCGAAGAAAGTCAAGCATTAAAAACAAATGCGGGCGTTATAACTCACTCAGACTGGATACAACTAAATGTAGGCGGTAAATGCTTTACAACTTCAAAGGACACTCTTATCTCTGACTCAGAGAGTATGCTAGCTCACATGTTTGCTGAAAATGAAAGTGGATATTTATTACCTCCAAGTGTCCGAGATGCAAATGGTGCATATTTAATTGACCGAAATCCTAAATATTTTGAACCAATATTAAATTATTTGAGAAATGGTAAACTAATCTATGATTTTAACATAAATCCAGAAGGAATATTGGAAGAAGCTCGATTCTTTTCCATTCAGTCTCTTATACCTCAACTTGAAGAGATTGTAGAAGCCAAGAAAACTATTATAAGCGACGATCAACCATTGACTCGCCGAGAAATTGTAAACGCACTTATAAGGAGCGCTTGTAAATCTGAATTGCGTTTTCAGGGAGTTAACTTGGCCGGGGCTGACCTGAGCAAACTGGATTTGAGGTCGATTAATTTTAAATACGCCAATTTGAGAGGCTGCAAATTAAATGCCTCGAATTTAAGTTGGTGCTGTTTAGAAAGAGCTGATTTATCACATACCATCCTGGAAGGCGCACAACTTCTTGGGGTAAAAAGTCTTTGCGCAAACTTTGAAGGGGCTGTGATGCGCCACTGTAACTTTGAAGACCCGGGTGGTCAACGTGCTAATATGGAAGGTGTTAATTTGAAGGGAGCGGATTTGGAATGTTCACAGATGGGTGGTATAAATCTTCGGGTTGCTACCTTGAAACATGCTAACTTGCAGTTCTGTGATCTGCGAGGTGCTGTTCTTGCTGGCGCTAACTTGGAGAATTGTGATTTGTCCGGTAGCGATTTACACGAAGCGAATCTTCGTGGCGCTAATTTAAAGGATGCTGCATTTGAATTAATGCTGACGCCGCTACACATGTCTCAAACTATTCGGTAATGCGGTTATTTAATTTATTTGCGAAATGTGATATTATGTGCGTGTGTAACATAAGATTAAATTATTTTATATACTATTACAGTCACATATAAATGGCTGTATGTTGAATTATACAGCATTATATAATATATATTAATGTTTCCTAATTTCCTGAAATCTTCTGCGCAAATCTCTGAATCAAAGACAGAAGACAGAAGTTTTGCCATAAATCAATTGTAGTATTGGTCATGCAAATGAAGTTATTTATTTTAGTCTGATTGAATATTGCTTATTAGTAATCAGTTTTTACTAATGTTTCACCTATCAACGGTTTTTGTTCTTTTGTGTTTCCTATTGTTATGAAACTTGAAATATTACGCTGGGAGTGTTTCAGTTCTTCAGAAAATTGATTAAATGTTGAGCAGGCGCATTGGTGACAAGCCTGCGTAGAGGGAATTCTTTTGGTGGAGCTTGGAGTGCTTGGTAAGGACGCGTTCATGGTTTCCTTGTGTTCTATAATCTAAACGTATTTTGTAAAGTACTCACACACACAAATTACTGTTAACGTTATAGTGCACAACGTTTAAAAGCAATCTTTAAATAAAATTATAAAGCAAAATCATGGAACATTTACAAAATCGAAGAAAGCTCTCGTAAGTTACAGAATCAATTTTATAGTGTTATTTAATTCCCATTTTCCAAATTATTTAGTGCCAAAGGTGAATCATTGTACGCACATTTAACGCTTCCAAAAACAGCATCTCCCGAAGAAATCAAAAAACATTATCGGCGACTAGCACTCAAGTATCACCCAGATAAGAATTCTGACCCAGAAGCCACTGAGAAGTTCCGCGAAATCACGTACGCTTATTCGATATTGAACGACGAGAGTAAAAGGGCAATTTATGATGAGTATGGATCAATTGGTCTTGCGCTGGGCAATCAATTCGGAGATGAAAACATTCGGATCAGACTGCCATGGTGGCTGAAGGTAGTTTCAAATATTAGTATTTTGATCTAAGAATATATTTCTGACAGAACTCTGCCGTTTGGAAATTATAATTGAAAAAATGATCTAAAGAGGAAATTATAGAATGCAGCAAAAGGACGAGATCTAATTTTAGATAAGGCTTTATTAAGTGATGATTGAATATATAGCAGACTACTGGTCTGTCAATATATTCAATGAACCCTAAACTTATTGATGATATTTTTGTTGTCTGTAGTAAGCAGAAGCTCTGATGAGCTACTACTAATAGATACCTACTAGTGATATCAATGTGTCGTTCTTATGTTTTTAATTTAACATGATTTTTTTAAAGATGTTAATCTATGCTGGATGCATTGCAACGTGCTTCTGCTGTTGTTGCTGTTGTTTCTGCTGCTGCAAGTATAAATACACAGATCCCGAAGAAGAGGAAGGATTCAAATCATTCCAAGTAAGTTTCTTTATATAAAATACAGAAACAAGGGCGACGAATTTGACAAAACGATCCATATTTTGCATAGTTCAATCTTGAATACAATAATAAATAATACTTACATATTCTATTCACAAGCAAACTGCCCTCGTTGAGTACGCACCTAGGCCTGGCGATTTTGAAATGGAAGCCAATGAGACTGAAGATGGTCCTTCTACTTCCCAACCGGCAGCTAATCCGTTTTTTGGAGGTATGTTTTCCTACAATGTAAACTATTTGTTTAAGAATATGATTTTTAGGTCAACAGACAACGGATACAACCTTTGTATAAAATAGTTGTAGAACTTTCTGACAACGCTCTTTAAACTTCCTGTACATGTGGTTCACTTACTTTTAAGGTAAATGGTTAGTGGATAATGTAAACAACAAGACGAAATTTCTATATCAATAACCAGTAGTAGGTACATGGTAGACTTTTTGCATGAATTGCAGAGTATTCAGGTGTGTATAGATTAATTTATCGTTTATTTAATATTAATTATGTTTAAACTATTATTATTATTAACGCGTTCTTAAAAAATATTTGGGGAGCTAACAGTTCTATATATAAATTATGTATAGAAAGGTAACAGTAAGTAGAACACGTGTGAATAATAAAACTTTTTAAAAAGTTTTCTGAATACCTTATAATACTTATCTTATAAGTATTCTTTTCATCTTATAATGCAATAATCTTATAATGCAACTATACACACATTATACTAATATTTAGTAAACTAGTAGTATTAATAATTAATTAATGTGAATGTTGAATAAAACTTCGTTATAACACTTTATAATACGCATTATCGTAATTTTTAAGAGTTAATTATAAAAAAAAACAACAAAATTCCAAAGTACAAACTAAACTTGATAACTTTTTAGTGTCCGAAATCAACTAAAAAGCAATTTTTCGTGTAATTTTTATATCAATATTATCATTATTTATATATTAATATATTCAATATATATATTCAATGTTTTGGAAAACAAGTTTTTAATATTTAATTTAAAAACATATTATAACGGACTCTTTCCTTCTAATTGGTCCGATATAACGAGGTTTTACTTCAACATAAATTTTAATGAGTGACTTAAGCTAAAATTAGTCACTTATATTTGCATATCCATTCTGAACAAAAAACTAAAAAATATAGTCTTATGTCATACACATGCACAATGAAAAACTTCAAAAAATAATATTCAGACAATAATTTGTTTTAATTTAATATGACATTAATATGAATTAAACGAATTCTCTTCTTGTGAGCTGTATGGATAATGTTTGCATTTTATTTATTATTAACATTTGTTGGAATATTATAGTATTCTTTGATGATATCGCTGGCACGTTCGCCGACCATTACTGAAGGTGCTGACGTATGTCCTGAGACGCTGAAAGGAATAACGCTGGCATCAGCAACTCG
Organism: Aleochara bilineata; assembly: GCA_003054995.1. Taxonomy (NCBI): domain Eukaryota; kingdom Metazoa; phylum Arthropoda; class Insecta; order Coleoptera; family Staphylinidae; genus Aleochara; species Aleochara bilineata. The sequence goes on from NBZA01000006.1 coordinate 62,176, forward strand.
TAGTTTATGAAGCCCGTACACTTGTAATTTGTTATTGACGACCGCCCCACGGCGTCGATCTGGTCCCATTTTACAAGTGCCCACTGGATGATATATTTCATCGCTGGTATACCTGATGAAGCAATACCAGTAGTCTTTCGAGAACAGCTTATGTTGCTCGCATTGTGGTAAAACTGTCGGTTTAAACTCAGCGTTAATTTTTTTCATTGCAGGAGTATCTAATAATTTTTCAATTATCTGAATCCCGAAGTATAACGTTTTAATATCATATTCATCAGTATCTTCTAAAAACTTAGGGTCAATGGCAGGATAATCAAATGGATTGTTGGACGTCACTCTCACGTTTCCCACAGAATCTGGATGCATTGTATAAACTAAAATCGAAAATGTGTTTGTGCTGTTTGCGTCTGCAATAATTGCTTCGGCGGTTTCGCTAGTGAATCCGAAACCTTTCTGGAAATATTGATCGCTCCGTGGTGCAGCCGTCAAAATAAATTCCAAATCGGCTGAGTTGTATTTACTAAAATTGGTTTTATAAAAGCCCACCGCAGCGTTATTTCCAGCGAGGGTGTATAATCCTTCACCACGGAGATAATTTCTGACGTTTTCCTCAATAGAGAGCTCTCGCAACGTAGTGTTCGTCGTAATGCTGAGTCCGAAAATGCAAATGTGATCCTGTAAATTTCTGCCGACTGCCAAATCCTGAAGCACAGGTAGGCGCGCGCGACGTAGTAAGTTACGAGGACCTACACCGGAATGCATTAAAATATGCGGGCTTGAAATGGTTCCCGCAGAAAGAATGACTTCTTTAGCGTTGTAGGCAACGTGCGGGCGGTTATCCTTCATAAATTCCACACCGTATATATTTCTGGTGATGGGATTTATTAGAATGCGCGTCACATAGCTGTCTGTACTGATAACCAGGTTTTTTCGATTTACAATTGGTTTTATGAATGCTGCTGCTGTAGTTTGTCGTCGACCATGCAAAGTATTAAATTGTGCTCTCGAGTAACCCAAGTGGTCCTTGCCGTTGTAGTCTAATTGTTTGAATCCTAGTTGAGCGTTGCCATCCAAGAACGCATCGATATGCGGTGATTGATAATTGCTGTACTCAACATTAACGTATCCACTAGTTCCGTGATAACCGTCATCCGCGTCAACTTGATTAAATTCTGATTTCATGAAGTAAGGGAGGACGTCTTTGTAAGACCACCCAGGATTACCTTGCGCTTCCCATCTGTTGTAATCATCAGCTGCTCCTCTTGAGTATACTAATCCATTGATAATGGTTGTACCGCCTAGTCCTTTACCTCTCTGGAAAAGACACTTTTGATCTACCATTCCTAAAAAACAAAATCTTTACAATTGTCTCTAAATAAGTTTTTATATTTAGATATTCAAACCTAGGCAACAATTCTTCTGCTGGGTGCTTGTAAATCCCCAGTTATACTCGGTGCCTTGAGCGTAGAAAGACATTGCAGGAATATCAACAAATTCATTTTCAATGTGCCCTGCATCAAGCAAGAGAACTGTGAAATTTGCCACCTCAGTCAATCGATTTGCAATCACCGATCCAGCTGCACCACCGCCAATGACGATGAAATCGTATGTACCATAATCTAAATAAATGCCGATTTGTTTGATTGTTGTACGCGCGCTTGATATTTGTGTGCACTTTACCCAATCTGTGCCAGCATGCAAATGGATTGCGCCGGCATTGCTTCCGATCGATGCTGTATTCAGATGCATTCGTTGGAAGCTTGTAATCTAATGAGTGCTGAATTCCCTCTCGCACAATCTGGACGTATTCTTCCTGTTGATCAATGCTCTGCGCAAAAATCAATTTCCCGACCATACACGCACTAATCAAAAAGAACTTATTCCATAATAAATCCATTCTTTATGAGTTTTAAAAGTAACAACAAGTTCATTCAAGCTAGTCCTGTATATGTACTGAATGATATTGGTCAAGGGCGATTGGTTATTGCAACCTTTTCATACTTTTAGTATTTAAATTTTAATTATTTAAATAATTTGAAGATTGCGTTATCAATTGTTTTGCATAAATGGAACGGTATTTTAACTAAAGAATTACAAAATAAAAAAATACATTTGTGAATAACAATGAAAACAAATATGAATATTATTTCGAACAATCTTGTTTGAAATGGGCATATCGCACGTTTGCGGCGTGTATATCAACTTCTGGGTGCGTTTGACACGAATAAGAAGAAGGAATTTAAGAGCACGAGCGGCAAACCTACAATCTGCGCGTCGATTTGCTGCCCCATCAGTATGTCGTCGCGCCAAAGCTTTCAATCTTTTTTGGCACCGAATTGCGACAGAAGCAGTCGAGCTAAAAGGGTCTGTGATGCTTGCGCCTTTTACAAACATGTACATACATATATTGCAATTATAGTTGCAGGATGTATGTGGTTGACGAATTGACAAATGTAGTTTGGACATGTATGCGACAAAGAGTGATTCTCTTACATCTCAAAGAATCTCGAATCCTTTGCGCTTCTTATAGGATAAAGAGAAGCGGCAGATAATGCTTTATTCTTCCTCGGAATTTTGAACATTTTTGTTTGTTAAATTGGGGAGATGATAATATATGAGTTCAGGATTACGTGGCGATATTATCCTTCCTTATGAAATGAAAAGAATGAGATCCCAAAGATAACAATCAAATTCCCTTCTGTTTGTGCAGAAAGAAAAATGCCCCGATTGAAAATGGCTACCAATTCCTTAGGGATATTTCATTAGTTAGTTGCCTTCATTGCCAAGGGGTTGGAAAGGAAAACATTGTGGAGAAAAACAATTACAAGGCAATTTCAGCTTGAAAAACCGCGTTTCTTAGGAGGTAATGAACAACTAATAAATTACTAAGAAACAACCACATCTAAACTGCAGTCATTTATTGTGACTTAAAATTCCAATGTCTCATTATTCAAAAGACAAATCGCATGATTAATGAACGTGACGTAAATCGGAGGGAAGGAAGTTGGAGGCGCTGGACGTAATTCGATAAATATTTCAATACGAAACGAAGGCGAAAGTGAGAAATGAATGTAAAGCAAACACTTCTTCCGGAGTGACATGAATTATTGGCTTATAATAGCTTTATTAATACATTTCTTAGGCAATTCTACCCTTTGCTTCAGAAGCGATAAGATTTTGCATGATTGCCATGTTTTAATTAATCATTCACTTTCAGCGCCCTTTTGGCAATTAAACGTCATGTTTACAAATTTTCTACATTGATGACTCTCCAATTAACAACTCATTTATATTAATTTGAAAAACAAAATAAAATAAAATTGGATAATGCCTGTTGCGATGTTTGATGTACGAAATAGGCATTATGTGAATTTATGCGCCCGCATGAATTTATCGGTCCGTAATAAATCAAAGCAAATATTTTTTGGAGTTTGCATAGCAAGGTTATAGAATTTATGAATGTGTCGAAAAAATGTATCATATTCACCTTTATGTCTGGAGTTATGTGGGTAGATTTTCAAGTAATGGAATGTTGACAAGGTTCCCAAGGTCCATAAATCGATCATTCTATTAATTTACCTACAAATTCATTATTGTTGAGAGCCTCGAGCAACGGAAGCGCCGGCACGATGACAAATGGTGAAACTCGGTTTGTTTTGACGGCTTTGCCGTTTAACTGAACTTGACGTAAATGATGGACTCAAAGAGTTTAGAGTATAAAACATTAAATAAACTTTATCACAATTGAATTGTTAAAAACAAAAAACAAAATCAAGATGATTAATAATCAAACAAAATAGAACTTTGCAATTACCTACATGTTTACAATTACCTACGCTTTCGCACAAAATGTATCGAATTTATTGTATGTAATACAATATACAAAGTACAGAAATACAAATTAGAATTAGAAATTGGTTGATTCAATGTAGAACAGGGATGGCCAACTCGAAGCCCGCAAGCCGCATGCGGCCCTCCGCAGGTCTCTTGGCGTCCCGCGTTTGGAAATTTTTAAGAAAAGTCAAACTATAAAGTCGAATATCTTTCGTTCTATTGCGAATATTTCAAAACTGTTTTCACTATTGTAATCTGCATGGTGTTGGGTACCAAAATCATTGGACTACTACACAAAATAAGTTGTTAAACTAATAATTTGTTCTAATTTTAGTTATCAAAGTTTGAAAATGTCCTAATTTTCATAAAAACGTCAACATTATTATACCAAGTTCTTCACATGTTTGACTTGTTTCACGTCGCTGGCTAAATGAATAGACGAGCCCGTCCAAAGCGAAGCAATGTTGAAAACAAGCCCGAAGCGCACTAAACACTAAACAAGTCTGAAAAACTAAGAACTATTTACTTGATTTTTAAACAGTGCAACAAGAGCGCTGGCAGTGCATACGTGGCAGGACTCGGATGGTTTTTATGGCGTGCTACATCAGTCTATTCGGACATCCTGTTGGTACACTGGTACAAACAACAATCGTATTGTGTCTTTCGCACAAAATGTATCGAATTTATTCTTCACTTCCCGGCACTGCAACAGTACAAAATATTGATATGTAAATACGTAGCTACATCGTTGTTTTTACAAGATCACACGAGGGATGCATCTAAAGTGTATGCAGTAAGAGAATTCAAAGCACAGAAATAACTATAATTTATAACTCGAATGTGAAGGCACGAAACAACTACACGCACTTTATAAATTAAGTAAACAAATTGAGTGTAGTTATTCATTGACTATAAAGTGTATCCTGACGTTACTAAATGACTGCTGGGGGAAAGAGCTAGGATAAAAGAAAGCATCGATAGAGTGCATACTCCCAAGCATACATACAGCTTGTCATGTGCGCACTTTTTCCACAGCATAAATGAATAAATAAATCGTCTTCAAATAAGTCTTCAAGACCAAGAAGAAAAAGTGCTTTAGAAAGGTAACAATAGTGATGAAGGCTCACAAACGAATAGATATATTAAGACATTAATTCAAAAGCATGATAAAGCATTAAACTCCCTACGATAGCAATGAATCTGCAATATAAGCGAAAGAGCCTGGATTTTTCTAGAGTAAAATGCGCTTCTAGTGAACCAAAGTACAAACATTTCCACTAAGTGTAATTCCAGTTACAGATAGCTTAATGACGCGCAATTAAAAGTCGCGCAAATGGTCGCTAATAACTTGAACACTAATTTTTCGGTCCGAATTCATATACAAGCGGTTTTTATTAAAGAACGCAGGAATTTCGTTGGGTAGAGTTATTTTATTAGTAATTATCGTTCGGTGTAGACATGGTTTATGCATGTGTAACTTCTTAAATGCACTACGAATAAAATAATACACCGGTCATACTCATTGTGAGGCAGCGGTCTGTGCAAAACGCGTAATCAGCATTCGCTCGACACTGCGCTGCGTAGCGCATCTCAGTTCGGGCTCTCTTCGTGTTCACATTGCCGCTCGCCCAGCACTTTCCTTCATGCGCTCGCGATAGCCAGACGTAGCAAACGCAACAACAAACGGTGATGATAACGAACCACGTTCCGCGTGCACATCGCTGATATAATGTCGCATCATTCGGGACATATCATAACAATAACGAAGAACTGAAAAGTTCTAATAGCTTCTTAGCGCAGTTAAGTGAAATTCTTGCCTGACTACTAATAAGTGGACTTATAAGACGTTAGTTAAAGTGTTTCTTGCGGGAGTTTGCCGGTAGTTCGGTTCGGTTCAGTAAGATAATTGCTAGAGTTGCGTTGAACTATTTCACGAAAATTTTCTCACTTGGGACTTTAGTGGAATGGACAATGTGACATTTTATTAAATTTGGAACATCTAGAAGGAAAATACAACGGATTATGTAAGTTTAACTTTAACATTAACTTCACAATGTATTCCAAGATGCAAGAAACTTGTGAAACCCTTGCTTCATGACTTCCTGATTTATTAAAACTACAAACAATTTTATTTCGCTAAAGTGCGTCGGTGTAAAAGCCGTAAGGTCTTTGCTCTAATAAAACGCCAGGAATTGCGAGTGCAACAAGCTCAAAGAAATGCATAATTCAGGCACACACGTGCATCGTCAAGAAGAGCGCGATAATCGAGAGCTCAAGGACCATCAATGTAATGAAACATCAAATAATTGCCACTCATTTGACTCTAGTTACTTTTATTATCTGGAGACGAGGAAAGAATTTGAATTGAAAAGATTCAAGAGTTTCTTTCGCCATCGTTTGTTCACGACTTCAAAGTGACAGTTAGTTAGTGAAAATCACTAAACGTTCTCGATTTTCTTGCCTCGAGTCATTTCCTGATGCGCAAATGTATAAAATAATCTAAAATGTACGAAACTCGCTGAGGCAGCAGCATTTCCCCATGCAGACAGCAATTGCTTGTTGCTGTTAATGTTGCGCAGCCATGGTGTTTAACTGACAATAATATAACTCGCAACGAGAGAATTTGTTTACGACTTTATGGCTCCACAGACACCCAGCGTTTTATGAATGTTTTACGTTGGATGCTGTCTTTTGCTGTCCCCAGTTAAAGACAAGAGTGTTTGATAATTTATATTGAGTTATATGTTAATCAAAAGGCAATAAGGTAATTACACGGAAATAAATAATGAACTACTCATGCTTAATTAAAACTGAATAATTAATATTCAAGCTCGCGAAACTAGAACACAAAAATCAGCATTTTTTTCTAGAAGAATCTGCGTGTTATGCATTTGTTTGTTCCTATTGCGTCTCATTTTTATAAATCGTAGAGACATTTTTGCACAAATGCATTATTATGCTCGCCGCAAAATAAAGTAAAAATAAAAATGAACATAAGCGAAACAATGATGCCGCAATGATTTCAAACGATTTGCTGACTTTGTATGTTATTTTTCATTAACGCTTTCTACGCTCCTTTCAAGTGTAATTTCACGCCATTGTCTTATTTGAATGCAAATACGAGAAGTTTTCACGTAAGGCTTTGATTATGGACTAGTTTGTACATATTTGGATAAAGATCTACTGTTGGTCCTTTGTATCCTTTGGCCTGTCATGCGGAATTCAATTAAAAGGTTTTGCAAGTGATTATTGTACACCAATGGGGCCAATGGGCAATCTGTGGCGAGTGTTAATTGCGTTTGCATATCAGACTAATGACGCGAGAGGAATGTCAAGATCTGCATATGCAATTGTCAATGCAAATGGAGAAACAACCGCTCGTTAGGCTCTAATTACGAAAAACAAGGTTTCTGTTCCTTGGAGTTGTAATTTATGTTTTTTGTCGAGAAACAAAGAAAATTAGTCCAACTTGATGTTGGTATTTTGACTTTCCAGCCTGATTATTTTATTATTAAAGCTGGCAAAACAAGAGGAGTTATGTCTGCACTTTGCGTCTCAATGGTAGTCATAAATAAATCCTTGCGGGAAGAAGCATCCTACAACTTAATTGCATTTTAATTCAGAGAACAACGCTCCACAACAACTTAATTACAAAAACCTACATTTAATCCTAGCGAGGCAATGGTGCAAAGCCGCAGGATTCCCGAAAAAATACAAGATATTCAAGTAAAGGAAGAATGCTATTTGCATAATATTTGAATGGTATGCTACACAACTCGAAAATTCACAAAAGAAGAAAATAGAACAATGGATTTAAAACTTATTATAAGTGAGATCATTTTCCTTCCATCGAAATTCCTATAACAGTTTCCTTTCTTCCATTTTGTATAAATCTAGTCAAAACAAAGCTGTACCGGAATGGGCCGGAAGGAAATTGATCAGAGATCTTGCTTCAGCTCCGTGCTCATTGCCGTAGCTACTGCTTCTGTTGTTGCTTGATAATACGATTTCTCTCAGCTTCTACGATGTATCCAAACATTAATTTATTTTTGTTTGATTTTTGATAAAGTACTACAAAAAGACTACACTTCATTCGATTTGGATTATATCAACAAAATAATCTTCATCATTGTCACATTTGTTCAAAACTTTTACATTAAGCAATGAAATATTATTAAAGACAATTATTTGCTTTAAACTAGGAGAAATTACCCGAAGAGGTTCTAAAAGGTTTCGTTGTCATTGAAGTTAATGAAGCTTGAAACTAAATAAATACCCGACTGAAATTGTGGTGGCAGAAAGCTGCACTGCAAATTAAATGCAATGACACGTAATGTAAAGAATATATTAAAGGATGCTGCCTGAAACCGCGAGTTACAAGGCTGTAACATTTTGCCGGTCCATCCATACTCATACGTTGGTTTAGAACGATTAATAAATTATGTCATGCATTTTTAAACCATTGAGCTACATGGCTAGCTGGCCGGTAAACATTTCAAGAATTTATAAATGCGTCAACAATGTTGCAATGAAATCAAACATAGCTTCTCGGTGCATTTTCTTACTAAACTGATTTGCATCCATGAATTTAAAATGTAGGAGCGTAATGAAAATGCATCTAAAAGATGTTAGCTATTTTATATTACTTATATATTTTACGTGCGAATGCATTCTAAACGAATTCATCAACAAAAATGAAATCTGCAGGCATCCTTAGCATCCGTGAATTAAATTACACATGCCTTTTACAACATCTCATCTCGAGCTTGCAAAACGTAGTTAGGCGAATCTGCGTAAAGTTTGCTCGGAATAGTGATACTAATAAGTGAGAGTTTCATATTTTTACAATTTTCATTAATTTTATTAAGTTTCAGTCTCTCGCAGCAAATTTTATTAAACGTTGCGTTGGAAAGCTTAGAAAGATGGATGTCTCTTCTTTTTGTTTCAATTTTATGATTGATCTCTAGGGTCTGTTTCTCAAACTTCGTTCACTTCTTGTAATATCTCTCTTCGCAAAGTATGGGTCGGAATGTTGCGCGAATTTGTGCTTGTTCCTTTTAAGGTTCTACATCTGTTTCCCATTGTGACGTTTCTTTCTCCACTAGAAGTTTGCTCGTTGCAATTATCTTCTTTATAATTCCTTATAAATTCAATTTTGGAAAGGGCATCCTAAAAACAATTAACGCAAACAATGGTAATTAAATATAAAACAAAACTACTCACAAAGGGGAGCATTTAGGACCGGCGGATAATTAATTAGTTAAACATTCTCATAATGCAATTACCTGCGTGTCTTTCAAGTACACTTGCCTAGTTACTTCCCTCTATGTTTGCTCATACCTTCATCCCACGTGATTAAACATAGAATGGCCATCTTATGGTGACATTTACAGCTAACTATTCTTATCAAATAATTAACATCTACCTAATTAGCGAAAAATTTAGACATAGTCGAGTGTACCTTTCTCAGTGATAAATCTGCATGTGAACTTTGGTTAAAGTGGTTAAAGTTTTACGAGCACTCTCATATTAAATGTAATTCATCAAAGGACTCAAAGGGTAGAAAGACCAAGAGGACACTTGGGCTTTGTGTTGGCTGATGTTCTACCAGCGTGCTTCCTTTCGCAATGAATTTGCATCGACCATTTATTAGAAGCGATCAATACATATCTGTGGTAGGTTCCACATTTTTATGCTCTCTCCAACCCGTGGTTGAAGTGACTATATAACAATTAAGGACAATTCCCAAAGAAATGCTTTAAAACAGTTAAATTAACTAGTGTAATTTAAATGTAATTAAACCGCAAATTAATTATTTTTTAATAAAGGGCGGTATTTGTTACTTCGATGATCAATTTGCAATTGGATGCATAATTCTGGAATATATTGGACTCCAATGTGCAATTATATTGTTGAATTATCTTCTGTTAGTCGTTGGAGTACGTTATTATTAAAATACAATTAACCTGTAATCATAATCAAATTCTATAATTAAATGCATGTGAAATATATCCACGTATTCTATCAAACGAGGATGAATGCTTCGAGCTCGTCGTTAATTAAGGATTGAAGTTTAAGCTGAACGCAGGAAGCACACGATTTAAAGTTTTATTCAACTGGTATCAGGGAATAATGAAAACCATTAGTAATAGTGAAGAATTTTTAATGAAATAATGTTATTAAATTGCACACTGAAATTTCAACCATATTTTCTTTGATTTTGTTCGCGGTTTTAATGAATTATTTATCTTCTTGATTAAAACCAATGAAAATTTTATTGATTTGAGTACATATTATAATATTCTTCTATAATTATTGTAGTGATATATCATTGTGTAAATAATATTAATAGGAAAATGTAATTTAATAACACAATGCATATAAAATAGAAACAATGATTTTAAATATTTATCGCATATATGAATTTAAATTGAAGCTTTAATTGAAGTACATAGTTTCAAACAAATTATTAAATTTTGTTAATGCAGTACATTTTATAACTATAATACCGTGTTAATATTATAACATTGCCACGGGCATATTTGAAATAATATTTGAATTTTACTTATTACATACTTACGAAATTTGATGATTGTGTGCACTACTTAACATAAGAAGCAGGAAACAGTTGCGAAAACACTGCTACACCTGCTACCTCGACAATATCCATACTTATCATGCATTCAACCTGCTGAATCTTATTCTTGTTAGAGACTGTGGTAGCAGCAGGAGGGAATAACGTCTTTCATAAAGTTGCTTTCTTATTTCTTGAAGTGTATGTAAAAACTTGTAGTTTATTTGTAATAACATTGCGAAAACGCGTATCTGAAATTAGCAATGTTGCCGAGGAAGTTAGTTACGTTCGTGAATTTTACAGGCAGCATTTTGCACGCTGTAATTATTTAATTAAACTAATGAATCAGAATTATCCGGGCTTATTAAGATTCACACAAGCATACACTCTTGGTACGCAAATATCG
>NBZA01000006.1:75145-113852 GCA_003054995.1 Aleochara bilineata
ACTGGCTTCTGCTATGATGATTTCACGTAAGTGCCTTCACTTTGGGCTTTGTCTTTCAAATATTTCCTCGTGTTTTCCAGCTAGTTTATTGTTTGTGAAAGTTGCGGACATAAACCGCTCGCCAGATTTGTTCTTTCTGCATCAACGCACACATTTGTTTAGCAGTTTGAGCATTTGTTGTTTAACCGCAAATATTAAAAGCCCCAGGGGCTTAAACCGTGTCAAAAAAGTTTCCCAGTTTACGATAATCATAATCAAATTTTGCCGTATTTATCAGTTACAGAGTTACCGGATTAAAATGCAAATTGCTCGAGACCTACGTTGCGCCCGTTATCTTAGCCGGTAGTTGGTTGGTTTGTTGTTGTCTGGGGGAAAAAGTTTCAGCCAAATTGAAACTGGCAAGAATTCAATGTCCTGATAAAAGGAAACTAGGGATACGGCCTCTTTTAACCCGAGTTAACCAGGAAAAAAAGCCTATCGAATACGATAAAAGAAACTACCTAAGTGTTTAGTTTCGGGTATCTTGTTGTCTTTGGCGGAATACCAATGTATTGGAATCTAAGATACATACCTAATATTGTTTCTCTTTGGGTAATTCTGTCGTACAATATTGCTAAGGATATTGAATTTCCCACCCAGTTAGAGCACTAAGTAACCGAAGATGCATGTTAGCTCCTTACTTTGCTTTCCAAGGCACTAATACTATTACGATAAGAATCTTAAATTAATAATGGAGATGCTTGAGATATTATGAAGTGACAAGACATCTAATGTAAATTACAGACCAGATAAGTGCTTTTACTGACTCTCTTAATGCACTTTTTGTAAAATATTATTGTGTTGCTTTGGATATTTTAAAGTATGTATGAAGATACAAATCAATGTCACTAAATCGTCAAAAAACAAATATCTACTGTGAATGATTGCAGCACTATTCAGAATTCAATTTCTTAAGAGTAAAGTAAAGTAAAGTAAAGCAAAGGCAAAGATAGGAAAGAATAAAATTAATGTACACGATGATAGGAAATAAGAAATAATCGATGGTAATGGTTGATTTATTATCGGGTGCGGTTAGCTGTAGAAACACAGCACGCTTTTTACAATTATCCTCCGGACGTGCCTTCTTCATTGCGCTTCTTTTATATTGCAGCCACTTCAAGTGCGATTGCTTCCCAGGCTTCAGTGGACGGCGATGCTCCGAAGGACTTTTCTCCAAGTGCATCATGAACGGGCAGCAGGTCTGCGAGAATGGCGCCGAGTGCACGTAAGTCAACTCACTTAAATTTTCTATTAAAATTTATTATTCATATCCATCAAGGGGTGGCACAGGAGTAATTGAAGTTAAAAAATCGGCAATTCGGAGTGAAATTGATCTGCAGTTGGATTATTTGCAAAAAAGCTAATCAATCATCCCTAGCTGCATCAGTTACAGTTGGCAGATTAAAACTATTGTTTTGTTCGAACGCAAATATGTATTTTTATTGGATTTCTAAAAGCCGTGAAATAAAAATTGCAAACAGGATATTAAACTAGGGGGTATTATTGAAGGGAAACGGATTGTTTTTACTTTATTTTGTGTCAGCAGAAGGGATTTATATTCATGTTGCATAATATAATATATAAATTAAATAGATTTGAATCTACTTGTAGGCACATTGGACACACGGCCTACGTTTGCGACTGTAAGCCGGGGTTCGAAGGAACTTTTTGCGAGCGCCGGAAAGCCAGGCCACCGTTAACCGGTAATGTAAACTTAGCAATGTTATCACTTGTATTTATATTTTCATTTTCCCCACTTTCTGTATTTGCGTATAAGTATTCAGTTCCATAATTCTGCGGACGGGTTCTTGGCGGCGGGATTAGTGCAGGGCATGTTTTCGTTTATTCGGTTGGCTGCAATGAAAGTCACTAAAATAACGTTTGCGTTATGAATCTTGTTATTCCTCCTAACTTACAGCATTATAAATGTTTTACTCTTGGGTGTTTTTAAACTATTATCGAATAATATAAAATACTTTACTACTTTTAGTTATTGTTTGTATTTTTACGATTGTGTAGTTGTTATCAAACTTTAGAAAATCAAAATCCTATAAATTTATTTACGACTTGGGACAGATAATTAAATCAATGAGCTTGTTTTACAATTCCTTGTTATGATGAACTAAAATTAAGTGGAATTATGATGCATGAGGAATGGAATATTTACACATTGCAACGCGAATATATTTCAATTTGAAATCGCTTACCCGAAGGATCAATGACTTTTATAATTGAATTTGTATTATTCATTTACAGTGTATAAATTATATCAGGACAATTGAATTCCTTTCATCAAATATTTTCAAACAAAATATTACTTTTACATTATATGTTCTAATAAGCTGGGAAGGCTATATTCCTTCGATATTGTCAATCGCAATCGCCGTACAGTGAGAGTAAAACCACCATAAAACCTAAATTGAGCTGTTGGTGGTTCTCCAGCCAGTGGTCATCCATCTGCAGTGGAAATATGCGAAACTCAGTTATTGCAATGTCCTCTTGAACAGCCCACTCCTGCGGACCAATATGATATCCGGGCGCTCACAAGTTATGATTCCGATTGCAATAAAAAGTATAGTTCGGTTACCAGTATAGTTCGTTTCAGCGTCAGTAAAAAACAATTTCCCACCACCGACTGCCTAACCTGTTATGCAGTTTTATGGAAAGCCGAAGGGTTATCAGGAAATCCAAATTTTCTGAGGTTTCATATAGGTTTAGTCAATATTTATTTATGATTTAATTTATGTTATAAACATACTTTAACAAAAACTTGACAATCACAACTGACTGTCATAATATAATGGAGAAGTCGCATAATACGCCACATATTCATCATGTAATTATTCCACAATTAGTCCCGGGTTTAAGTTGAAATATATCACGCATCACAACGATATGGAATGGAAGCAGACGTGGGGGTAGGCAAACGCAAACTTTCCCTTTCGCCATAATTCACATGTAAACGCCGAGGCCTGCGGTTTTATGAGCTGCGGATGGTCGGTGGCTGCTTTCCACTCTGCGGCAGTACATTCATTTGCCGCCCCCGCTATGCTGTGCTGATTGCACGTACATATACGCCGCCTGCTTTGAGATTAGTCTTCTGATAGGATTTTTTGCTCTCTTCACCAAATATTAAAAACATTAAAATATTAGCTTTTCAACTTTTTCTTTCCGGCCAAGATTAAAGCGGGTATTTAACTCGTCAGCAAACATTATCGCTAATTGTGAGTGAAATAACCAACTCTCTAATAACTTTTTCTACTCTATGCTGAAATTCATAAATGGCTGTTTGAATTTAACCCAACTTTCAAATATTTTCCAGGATGTGATAGCAGCAATCCTACATGTTTAATTTCCTGCAATTTCAACGGAACTCTTGAGGATGTATGCCAGTGTAGTCAGAGTCTCAGCAAAAAATATCTACACGCAATTAATGGTAACGCATTTGGCAAAAGGCTAATTTAATTAGATTCAAATGTTTATGTTCGGTTCCTAGAGTCTATCGGATACTCGACGCGCATCTTCGTGCAGAGCAAGCTGGAGAAAACGGATTTACGCGCCGCATTGAAGAGTAACGTATGTACATTATTTACTCACTTTTTGCATGAGTTGCCTTCTTTCGACTGGCTCTCCTTTGGTCCTTTTATTCCTGCACATCTAAGACGGAAGCCGGCGCGATGTTAATGCGAGTTTGCAACTTCCTGTGCTACTACAAAGCCGACTATCGCATCGCGACGGCTGTTGTCGTCGTTTCTTTGGGAGCATTCTTCGGCGCAAGCTGTAGTGGGTTTTCGCTGCTGAGTAAATAAACAGAATGTGTTTACTCATTGACGCGCAAAACTGCGCTATTAAATTGCTACAGTTTTTCAGCGATGCTCTAATGTTATTTGATTTGCCACCACGAACAGAAAGATAAAGTTGTCTTTGGTTTTAAAAAGAATTGAGAACTATGTAGTGCTTGGTCATATTTTATTTCTTATCAACTTTATCTAAACTGATGGAGAATTCCAAATACTCTCTTAATAAAACCCCAAAACAGACAAATAAGTCAAGTGCTCAAGAAACATGGAAACGATGACATTGATTTAGAATTTTATGCCAACAAGTCGAAGAATAGTGAAGGCGGAAGTTTTTTATTGGCGCATGGGCTGAAATGTGTTCACCGATAGTGAAAAACTTTCCCTGTGGCACATTTGTGACGCGCATTTGCGGATTTCGCCCACGCAGAGAAAGTTTTCAAATTGAAGTTTCGTTTTCTATCAATACTCGTGCCCATAAACTTCGCCAGCAGTGAATTATAAAAACAATGGCCGACAAAGCCGGAAAAGTCTACTCGCAATACATTTGATCCGGATTATAATTTCATAACCATAATGTCAAGCGTTCCATTCCAGGTTTCCACCTTCTTATTCGTAGATAGTTTATGATATTCCACTTGGAATTGGAGGAAAATATAAAAACTGTCATCAGATTTATTCGAGTATGCTTTATGGTGCTCTACGTCATCGCCAATTACTAATATTTCTTTCGGCGTACAGTTTTAGGTTTCTTTTGTTGCTGACATCATTCCTGCATTGTGGTGCTTCGCAATTTTAAAAATTAATTAGTCCACTGATATCCTAACCAGTTCATTTACATTTTTAATTAGTTCATTACAATCCAGTGAAGCAAGTTGCTCATGCCGTGCATGATAAATACACCTATACATCAAAGCTATCCTGTTTCAACTTTCCATAGATTATTCATTAAAACTGCGCTTTCACCTAAACCTAAATGGTTAACTTTTACTGTGCTCTATGTTTCAGATTTTAAATATGTTGAAAGTCAACATCAGTAATATTGAAGACATCAATATATTACTGTACAAGTAAGTAGCTTTCTAGACTTAAGATTAATTATATTCTTTTGGCGTTGCTTTGTGTTGAGTTTTCCGGCAAAATGTCTGAAATTGTAGTCAGTAAAAACGTAAGAAAAACGAATAATAAGAAGGAACGTTTGGGTGGACTTTAATTAACGATTGATTGAAATAAATTAATCGCTTTTACGTTGCTCGTTTGGCAACACGAGTACGCACATTGATTAAAAGGCCTGCGAACAAATTAGCGTACCAACCGATGTGTCTCCGTTTGGTAAACGACCCTTTGCCGCTTGCGCTCTGCTTATTTGCGTTCTTCATTTCAACCTAACTGAATTCATAGAAGTTTTCTCATAGCATAGTATAGTGGTGGAGGAAGGAACAAAGTAAACAAATCATTAAGGTTTTAAGGTGGAAACTTATTCATTATTACTTTACGACTACATAAAGTTGTTATTACTCATCTCAAGAATATTTGGAGTGCATAAGAAGGTTTTTGATAACATTTATGCTGTGTGTTTCTAAATAATGATATTTTTGAGTAACATTTTTCTTGTTGATAAACCTTTTACAGGGGCATACAAAATACTTCTTTTGAAGACTTTTTCATCAACACCTCAGAAGACGTAATACTTTCTGCACAAAAATTATACTTTTATAATATCTCAAAATCATAATTTCATGGAGAATGTTGCGCATAAAAATGAAGTAGCATCGCATATTTTCTCCGAATTCATACCCAAGAGCCAAAATCATTCTTAAATCGTCTTCTTATTTGTATTCTTAGCACGGCCAACAACGAAACCGACGTGACGCTGCGTTTCTACGCGCCTAAGCATCAGGACGAGCTGATACGAAGCACAATTCGTCGATGGGGCCGCCAACAATACGGTCGGTTTGATAATAAAAATTACACTCTCACCGAACGTGATATCCTAGTAAAAACTGATCCTTACTTGTACTTAGAGGTGGGTTTATCGACTATTAAAAATAATATCCATATTTTTCTTATGTTGACTTATATTATAACAGATAGTGGCTATTGATAAAGCCGGATCAGTTTGTGAAGGCGATGAGTTCGTCTTATCCTGTACGGCCAGAGGCTCGCGTGATATGCGCTTTCGGTGGTTCAAGGATAACGTGCTGGTCAATATTACGAGCGCGACTACGTAAGTTCTTATCTGTATTTTGTAAATATTTTTTCCTCACTATATAAAAACCGCTTTATGATAGGTCTAAATGGGAGAGCTTGATATCGAAAGGACGAAACACAGATCATTACACGGCGCTGTTAGGTTTTCGGCGAGCAAATCGCTTCGACCATGGAAAATACACCTGTCAGGTTGAAGACTACGGTATTCAGCAATGTCGATCATTTCATGTGGATATCGTTCATCAGCCACATATTAAATTGGAACCCTCAAGTCTTACAGTTCAAAAAGTAGTATAATATTTATTCTTCTTAACTCAAACTTATCAACTTTTTCTTTGATTTAGGGACATCCCTTTACGATAAAGTGCATAAGTATGGCAAAGTACGGGGAGAAATACAAGTTTTCATGGACTAAGGACAAATATCTTTTACCGATAAAGACCGAGTTTGAGCACTACGAGATTCTGTACCCTGGAGGCAGCATTCTGCAAGTTGCGCGTCTGAACGTAATTAAATAATTTATCTCTTACAGCTTCTTGTACACATGTGTTCTTGTGCAATTTGGTTTCACCTCTTTGTTTCGTTCTTTTGCGCTTTTATAGAAAACCACCACGTACTCATGCTTGGCTCATCTTGACAAACTTTCGATCGAGAGCTCCATTGTCGTCTACGTGGTGGACAAGCATGTCATGCGTCCGTGTCCAGCGGAGCATTCCGAGGGATTCACGTGGCCAGAGACGGCCGCCGGCGGCGAGTATAAGCTGGACTGTCCCGAGAATTACTTTGGCTTGACAATACGCTCCTGTATCATGATGGAGAGTGGGCAACCGCGCTGGCTGCTTCCCGATCACTCCAATTGCACGCATCACCATTTAATAGATTACATGCGAGATGTAAGACTTTGATTTTATAAAACCTAGAAATACATAAGGACATTTCAATTTTGTGACATTTAGTTTCGATATCTGGAAGAAGGATACGCGGCAACTACACCCATCGAAACGCTTTTCAAGATCAAGGACTACGTTGAAAGGGCAATGTTCCTTCGAGGCGAGGGACGTGTAATCCTATACTTCCTGGAGCGCATTGTCGCCTTCAACAACGCTTCACATGGATACTCCGACCAGACGCTCACTACCAATTTGATCTTAGAGATTGTGAATTCGATCCTGGCACAGAACATTTCGTTAAACAAGGAGCAGGTGAGTGGGTTGCATATTCTATCCTATATTGCCTGAGCGCACTTTATCAGGGTAAAATGTGAGGTTCAGTGGTAACAATTTGCCGCTATTTGTTTGCGGTTGTAGATAGCTGTCAATCAGGAAATGAATCGATTTACAAAGTTTCATGTTTGCGTTGCTGTTTGCTAAGGATTTCGAATTTGAATTACGCAATTTATATAGGCATGTCAGGACAACACATAGCCTATCTAACCAACCATGCGGGGGTTAGTTCTGAAGGCCAATGAAGTAGCTTGAGGTCAATAGTTGAACAATTGTATAAATATTATACTATCTTCTGCATGATTTATGTTAATTTTTTATCTTTTTTGGGCGAATTAGTATGCAACATATGGAGGAATCATTAAAACTAGTAAAATAAATCCGGAAATACTAACAGTAGCAGCGGCAATAAAGTTGGCGCTGTTTATCTACACTCTAAATGCTTGGAAATCTATGAAATTCAGAAACGTTTAATTTTCAGCAAGTCGTTACGCTCCAGAAACTTGTTCACCGCCAGCTGATGATTCTTAGCGCGCATATCAGTCAGCCGTACGCCAAACAACTAACAAATGTGCAAGTTTCAATTAAACTCGATAAGTATGCGCATCGACGAAAATTCATGGTTTTGTTAAACTGACTGAAAATATTCAACATTTATAGATTTTCCATAAATCCTGCAACTTTGATCCAAGTAAACTACCGAAACTTGTACGCATTCTTAACGAAGAAGTCGGTGATACGTTTGAAGTAAGTACTTTGTCACTTTTTCAAACGACGTAAGTTAATGCTGAAACTCTGCATCTTCTTCAACATGGGTTACCAGTAACGACGACGATCGAGAGATGATTTATGAACTCCTTTCGGATGTCACTTCGATTTGGCGCTGGGAAAATCCACTACACACGGCGCAATTGCATTCGTTATACAGTGCCAAGGCGCTGTTCAATTTAAGCGTAGATGCTGGGTCACAGATTGTCAGGAACGGCGCTGACCTAGTGCAGGATGGTATCTCGAAAGGCAGTTTGCACTGCTTCCTCGCCGAGTATGCCTCGTCCGATTACGTCTGGGATGCAAGTCAATGTCATATGGTGACGATTCACGCCAACTCGTCGAAGATTGTCTGTGAATGCGATGCGCCGGGAACGATGGCCCTGCTCCTTGTCGAGGAGATAAAAACTCGTGGTGCGGAATTCCATCGCACTGTTCGGGATGATGTGGTGGTTGCCGGGTGCGCAGCTTGCTTTGCCTTGACAGCGTTCGCCGGCATTCTGCTATCAATTAGCTGGTGCCGACATAAATCAACAATGACGTTTCTCAAAGGCCAGTGTGCGCTGTCAATCGCTTGCTGCATGCTGCTGTTCATTGTCGGGTTCTTGGACGTCATCGCGCAAGTAAGCCATCAACTTCATCGTCATCATCAGTCGTTCGCACGTTTATGTACTTTTAATCCTGACACTCCTTTGTTTGCCCTCTAGCGCTTCTACTTGAACGTGTTGTCCTGCCTTCTGATCTGCTACTTATCGGCGTTATCCTCGCAGTTGAGCACGTTATTAATTATTTACACCGAGTTGATTGACATACAAAAAGTGGGCAGCATGAGGCAAACTGTCGTCGGCATCGTCTCGGGTGCTCCTGCCATTGCCGTTTTCACCAACCATCTTACACACAACATCAAAGACATCCCGCTGATGCATTGGTGGATTGTTAAGAATACTCTTTCTTTTTATATTTTTATCGTGTGTGTTTCCGTCGTCTTGGTTCTATACGTGATTGTCTGTTGTCTTGTATCAAAGTTGCTTAGATTCGAGACGACCAAGAGTGATAAGATATTAAAAACGCGGTAAGTTCTCCTTCATTAACATAATGTATTACAGTACACTGTTCTTGAGATTCATAAAGTTTGATTAAAATTTATGTAAAAAAGTATGAAACAGGAGCAGCAATACAAAACATAAGTGAATATTAACTTTCTATGAATTTAAATAGATCATTAATAATGACGAAGTCGACGCTTATCTTCATGGCGGTGGCGATTTCAGCAGGGACGAGTGTCGCTTGTGTAAACTTTCCGGAGGAAATAATGTGGCGTTACACCTTTACGGGCACGTCGATATTTATGGTAATTCAGCACGCGCTACGTAATTTGCTAAACATATATAATTTTTCTAATGAATATCTTTTCTGCTCGCTCCAGGGTGCTACGGTGCTAACATGTCTCGTCTTCAAAGTGCGCACATTTTCACCGTCACACATCTTGGAGAAAATCAACCACAAAAGGGATAACGCTAAACATACTTCGGCCGGGAAAAGCACCAAGAATACTCATCACGTATCGCATAATAAATGTGAGTTTGTGATACATTTACCCATCTCACTATCTATTCTCATAAACCCTTATTTATGTACGTTTGTTTATTTTAAAATGTACGTTTGCATGTTGTAGATCAATTTATGCTTTGCCCTAGTGTTGAAATCAATAGGATGTAGAGTTGTATTGTCTTTTGTGTTGTGTAAGTAGCGACCGTACATTCGAAGATAATCGTCGAAAAAAACATTGACATTTATTGTCCTTAAGGTGCATCCGACATTCTCACCGACAGCGCACTGCAGTCGCCCGAAATTGAAGAGTACAACGCGAGCCCCACGCAATATTCGGCGACAATTGTCAGCAGCAAGTCGAACTCGTTGAGCTCGCCGGATATACTCGGCACGAAGGTATTCGCTGAGCTTGACTTGGTCGCCTCGTCGCGCCAGAGTGAAGTGGATGTTGATGAGGGACCTATAGACTCATTGCAAACTCATAAGTCAACTTTGAGTAATAATCCGGTGTGTTGGACGCACTCAAGCATTCAATTAAATAATATTGCCAGTAGTGAATCGGCCGACAGCAATGACAAGCCGCAAATCGCCGGTAAGTTGACAAAGACTGATAAATGCGTAACATTCTGCGATACCATCGAGTATAATGTGAACGTTCTCGATACCAGTCCGCAGGATAATAACGAACTAATATCGGCACATGCTGTTGGCATGGCGCACGCTGAAGGTAAACTTGTCGATAATGAGAAAAATGTAAATCTTGATGCAGAGAGCGCTAGTGTGACTGAAAGTGCGGCAGGTGCGCATAATTTGAATGAGGTGATGGATGGAATTTGTAATGATTTAAAATATCTCTTAAACGGACATCAGTTCGCTGATCCGATCAGTTCTATTTCATGTTGATATTCAATCAGGATTACGCGTGACGTGTGTTTATTTTTTTTTCTGTAATATTAACAACAATTTCTAACAATATATGAAAAATGTATACGTTTCCAAGTTTTATAAAAGTAATGCATAAAACATGCATATATTTTGTCAATTTTAGTTTATCAGAAATATACGTATTTTCTTTTTGTATCTGAAACTTTACATTATACATTTTTCTATACAGTTTTTATGTAATTTTTAATAAAAGACTAAACGTATGTAAAGATGTGTACTCTCAAGGGTTATTATCGGACTTAAATACTGTTATACAACATTTCTTTTCTAGCTACATATCAAATCGATTTTGCTTGAAATATGCTCGTTTATAACTCTTGTATATACATTTAAGTATGTATACCGAGAAAACAATATCCTATTGTACAGTTTTGCGCGCAGAGATAAAGTTTATAGTTGTATTCGGCTATTTGTTGGCCGCATTGCAATTTTCCGCGGCGGCAAACATAGTCACGGATTTGATTACCAACCTGAAGAGACCTGTAATGCTGCACATTGAGTTGCTCTGTTGGAAAAGAAGTATAAATTAGTAATAAAAAAATTCTCTACTTACTATTAATACGACTGATTTAGGTGAAGTGCATGTACTAACTAAGCAGTTACATGCTGCCAACTTAAGAACACGCCAACTGAAAGGAGGCTTAAATAACTTGCATTTTGCCTCCGAGCGTATTGTGTTTCTGGTTGATTTTAATTGCAATGAAGACATCGAACTTCTCCGAATAGTGCGAATATTTCAAGTATATGTACTTTATAACTTGTAGAAACTCTACAAAGTGTATATTCTAGGCAAACAAAACAGATCTCTTCGCGGATCCTTACACTTGGATCGCAGTTCCCACAGAAGGTGCAGAGCAATTCATCAACCAATTGAACTTGAAATTGTTGACTTCGAATCGGTTCTACATCATTAACCAGCTTACCGTTGAGCAGCAAAAGGCATTCGATATAAATCTTTACTATAAACTTTCACCTCTCAGCGCATACGTAAAAAATTACGTCGGCCACTGGCGCGCTGGGAAGTTGCAAAACTTTGTGCAGATTTACGACGCGCGCCACCGCAAGAATCTTCAGAATATTGCAATAAACTGCAGCGCGGTCGTGCTGCATAACGAAAGCACTAAACATCATCTTCTAGATGGACGATTTCCAAATTTAGATCAGCATTTTAAGTGTGCTTATCCTATGATTATCGCTGTATCAGAGTTTGCCAACTTTTCGCTGAACATTCATTTCTTATCCAGTTGGGGATATCGCACCGCAAATGGCACTTACGGCGGTATGATGGGCGAATACATTGATGGAATCTCGGACGTGAGCGGTTAGTTGATTTGAAATTTAATTTACATGATGCAACTCCTGATGTGATTCATTTTAGCGGGAGTTCTGCTCGTATTGCCTGATCGCATGATTTATGTGAGTTCGTTTTACGGCCTGGACATTAAAGCGAAATTCATTTTCAAAGCGCCGCGGCTATCCTACGTTAAGAATATTTATTTATTGCCGTTCAGTTTATCTGTTTGGATGGCATGTTTTGCTACGTTTGCTTGTTGCTTTGGGGTATTTTATGTAATAACTCTTAAAGAGGCAAGTCATCCGGAAGTGCGGCTAACTACGAATGAAAATATGTCACAACTGAATGCAAATCCTTTCGATTTGTTACACATTGATATCAGTTTGATTTGCCAGCAGGGAATGGAAGCTGAGCCGTCAAGCAATGGGGGCAGAATTGCGACTTATATCGCTTTGCTTTCAATGCTTTTCTTGTTTACAGCCTATTCAGCCAACATTGTCACACTCTTGCAGGCTCGAAGCGATTCTATTAATTCAATGGAAGCGATTTATAATTCAAAGCTTAAAGTTGGGGTGCAGAATATTCCTTGGGCTATGTATCATTTTAAAGTACATATAAAGTCTCTATTTTTATATCCTATTTAAATTAGTTTTTTTTAGATGGCACCTGAAGAAGTAATGCAAGCATTATATAAAGAAAAATTACATTTCATCTCTGCCGAAGAAGGAATTCGACGTGTACGTTATGAGTATTATGCGTTTCATGCCGAGACAACGATCTTATACAAATTAATACAGGATCAGTTTTACGAAGAAGAAAAATGTGGATTGATGGAAGTCGCGTATATTAAAACTGTTCCTTATTTTGGTTGCAGAAGGCGTTCACCTTATCGAGAAATTTTTGCTTCGGGGTAAATTTAGCAAAGTTTATTACTGTTGGCTCATACTTAATATTTCAGGTACAGGAAGTTAAAGGAAAGCGGATTGAATTATCGCGAGGTAAGAAGAATTTATGTACCGAAACCTACTTGTTCTGGAATCGTTGGTGCATTTTCAAGTGCAGATTTAACGGATACATATGCAACTTATCTTATTTTCGGTACTGGTTTGGCAATATGTTTAGTAGTTTTTATAATAGAGCAGTTAATTTATGTTAAGAAACACGGATACTTTTACGTGTATAGTGATAGTACCAAAGTAAAGGCATTTTTGTATACTATCAGACACAAGATAATTACATTATTTAAAAAGTGAATCAATTCTTATAAGATAGGCTAGAGCAGTAACGCATTGCTTAATCAATGAACGTTATTATTAAGGTTTAGTCAAGATATTTTGTAAATAAAATATTTATATTTTAAATTTTGACTCGTTTTTCCAAATTTAATAAGTAGAAATCATATGTCAATTAAATATTATGTTGAACAATATATTAATATTATATATTAATATATTAAACGCTTATTTAAGCCAAGTAATGTTTGATTCAAATAAACCCAGCTAGCGAAAAATTTCATATGCAACACTTTTTACATGATTCTTGTTTGATCATTTATAGGTTATTTTCAGTTTTCTCGCGTTCAGCTGTGGTACAGTAAGTGAGTGATATCTAGAAAGAATTTAAATTATTATAAGTATATAATATAGTCAAAATGGTGGTAGAAAAATCATCATTTTCAGCTAGTGCATTAGAACAGTTTCAATTACTAGAATCGGCAAAAGGAGTTACGGCTGCTGAATTGATTCTGCAAGTGTTAGATGCTCCTGGTGTTTATGTCTTTGGTGAATTGCTTGATATGCCAAATATAATTGAAGTAAGGCGATATATATATTTTATTTCAGGCTGTATTAATATTATATTTGTTTCCTTAGCTGAAGGATGGCCAATATCAAAAACATTTCAACACACTTAACCTGTTTGCTTATGGCACATACACAGATTTTTTAGCCAATCCAGATCAGTATCTGCCTCTATCAGTTGGTCAAAAGAAGAAATTACAGCATTTGACTATTGTCACACTAGCCACCAAATCAAAAGTATGTCTTGACATATTCTGGTAAAAATATCACTAATAATTTTATTCGCAGTGTTTGCCATATTCAGAACTACTAAGGGAGTTAAATATTCAAAGTGTGAGAGATTTAGAGGATTTAATAATTGAAGCTATATACGCAGGTAAAGTATAATTAACTAATTGATTTCTACTTTATAACTGTGTGAAATAGATATAATTCAGGGAAAGCTGGATCAAAACGTATCTGAACTGGAAATTGACTCAGCTATTGGGAGAGACATAAAAGTTGAAGAAATTAATGTAATTGTTGATTGTCTTCAGCAATGGTGTTCTGACTGTGAAAGTGTTTTGAGTTGTGTAGAAAATCAAATTCGTAGAGCTAATTCAGAAAAGAACAAAAGTGTCCAAAGAAAGACAGACATTGAACAAGAAGTAATATAGTTTAAATTTAACTGTAACAGTATGCATTTAAAGTAACTTTTTTAGATTGTGAATATAAAAAAAACGTTAAAGAGCCAGTCACAAGAACGTAATGAAAGCACCGATGAGGCAATGACTACGGATAGTCGAGAAGCAACTGCAAGTGGCGAGAAAGGCAAGAAGTCCTACAAAGGCAAAGGTATAAGATCAAGTAGTAAATTTTGGCTTAAATCTTAAAAACACATACACTTTTGAACAATCACATATTCAAAACTTAAGTTTCTGGCTGATCACATTAAAATAGTGCTAGACTTGTTAATAACTATTAAATATGATAGGTAAATGATTAATGTTAGGATATGTATCATAATAAAATGTGATTAAACTTTTACTACATTTTATTACTGAGGTGTATTGAAGATCATTTAGACATCATGTTGATTTAATTATAAGTGTTATTATAATATACTAACTTTTCTCTACTTATTTAAATCAAATGCTAAGTAAAGAAATGAGTTTTCATTTTTTAGGTGGCATTAAAGTGCATCTACGTTAGTCCATCGACGATTTACAATAAATTAAAGTAAACATTCTTCGTATATTATTCTTAAGACATTAATAGCTCATTTTTGTGCTAAATATAAAATTTGTATCATACTTACGAAAATAATTTGTATATCTTTTAAAGTTATAACATCAATAAAATACACAACTCAAGAAACTATTTTTTTAAGGGGGAAGAAGCTGTAACAATTGAAAATGATAAATTAAACTACAAGAATGCTTATTCATGGGACAGAGAATATTACACAAGCACAAGGTATTTAGTAAATTTCTTGCTTATTTACTTACTTTTTTATAAATATATTTTTAGATTATTTGTCTCACAACAAAGCAGTTCAACTATTTGTAGTGGAATATTTGTCAAATTATACACATTTATACTGTTAGCATTTAATTAAATAACACAAGTTTAAAGATCTATCAAATACGATTAAGTACGTATAATAATGAAGAAAACATGGTTGTATTATAGATTAAATCTTAGGATCGGTCTCCTTCAACTTAACGAGCTCTTCTGTCGCATCCCACAACTTCTTCGCTTTATTTATGTCGCTGGCAGATCGACTAAGACATTTCTCTTTGCAATCCATAAAATATTTGCCGCTAACTCCTTCAACTTCATCATCACACGCTAAGTAAACACTTGTTTGGCATCCTTGTTGAGGAGTTTTAAAGAATCCTTTGACAATCAACATCAAAGGCCAACTTAAAGGAGCAGGTACATTGCGCCAGATGCCAGAATCAATCATTCCCGGGTGCAGGCAGTTGGCGGTGACCCCAGTGCCTTCAAGTCTGCGCGCTAATTCGTTGGTAAAGTAAATGTTGGCGTACTTTGAGACGTAATACAAGTACACTGGAAAGTAGGTGTCTATGGGATTGAGTTTACGTAAATTTACGCTGGCAAGTCTATATAATTCCGATGCAACCACAACAACGCGCGCATGTCCCGTTCTTTTCATCAGATCGATGAGCAAATGCGTTAAGAGAAACGGTCCAAAGTGATTCGTCGCCATGGTGAGCTCCAGTCCATCTTCAGTAACTTTAGTTTTGGTTTCTGCAGTACCTGCATTATGTATTAGCACGTTTAATTTGGATTCCGTTCGATTGATATTTTCCGCGAATTCACGAATTGATTTCTGCGAAGCAAGATCTAGTTTTTTCACTACAATGTTCTCATTACTGGTCTCCTTGACGAGTTCATCTATTATAAACAATTTAAACATTAGGGTCTAAGTGCATACAACTGTGCTAACAACTCGTATATGGTTAGAAATTACCTTTTATTAACGTGCCGCTTTCTGTATTACGGCAAGCAATGATCACCCGGGCTCCACGCTTCGCTAATTCTCTAACAGTTTCTTTTCCAATTCCTCCCGTGCCACCGGTAACGATAACCGTTTTGCCATTCATCTTCTTATCACTTTTGTAATAACCGCAAGTATATTGCGCGTAGAGTTTCAAGAGAACTATTAATACAATTCCAAAGAAAAATACTATGCCGATGAGCATCAGGCAAACACTGCACAAACTTAGTCCTAGTATCCACATTCTGTCTGAAATTAGGCTTACATATAGCGAATTATCATACAAAACATCTAAATGACGCATAATACAAAGTTGATATCCTTGTAGGCAACAAATAAACAAATGTTCGAGATCATTAAAAAACAATTAACGTGAGCGCACGCACAAAGTTAAAATTGTGTTACCGTAGAAACAATCAATTTGCTAAGTATTATTGCACGAGCTTTCTATTTGCAAATTAAATTTAACTAAATGAATAATGTCGAGTTTCTCTAATGATATGGAGAGTAAGCTACAAAACTTTGTCTAGTCGGCAAAACAAAAATTGCTTAACTCAACCAAAACTGGAATACATCGAGCTAATTAACTAAATAATACAATTAACAATGCCTAATGAAAAAAATGTCTTGAACTTACCTTGCTTTTTATTGCACGTAAATAATATATGGAAAATATGTATGTATATTTACCGAAGATCTCAACGTGATGCGCGGATGCAATCAAGAATGCGAATGCGTTTGAGTCATTGGCTTCTCCAGACTTTAACCGTGACCACTGCAAACAGGTCGTACCTCCATGTAGCAAGTGCGACGAGTATTCATTTTCTACAGGCACTTCAGATTGCTTTCACCTTTTCTCTGACGACTCGGGGCCCAAGAATGCGTCATTACTAGGAAACTCCGCTCTCTAGATTGTGCAAATAATGCGAATAAAATTATATTTGAATCATTCTACTTATTTGTAATAAATTGGTACATTTCGCATCATTTAACGTTTATCTTCTTAAATATTGAGTTATATCTAGTATGCTTGTTGATATAAAATATTTGGGTTTTTCTGCAGTAAGAAGATATTTTTGGATAAAAAACGTGATTGACTACTTTGTTCTTATTACACGTTCTTTGCATTTCAATAGAAACCTTGAAAAAGTTTTATGTTTACAGTGACATCTTTAGAAATAAATTGAAATTAAAATTTCAAAAATAACCTAGATATTTAGTACGTTAAAAAGATAATGCAGTTGTTAATTTGTGAACATCAGTGAAAGCATTCAACAATGAGTTCTCGCAAGTTAAGATTAACTCCATCGTCAAAACAAAGACTAAGAGAAGCTAACGTAAGCGGTAGACGGAATGGATCAGCAAATTCTACTATCTCTACCGTGTTTTCTTCTGGTTCGTTAGGGAATACAACTAGACTGGGTTCATCGTCAACACAAGATTGTATGCAGAAAGATGAAATTGAATTGGTATATAATAACTACTTGATTGAAGTGTTGCAAAAAGATGTTGTTACAAAAGCTATTTTTAAAAGTACATTAATGTATAATGACTTACTGGATCAACATAAGAATCAGTTGACTGAATTGCACATTAATGATATGAAACTCAACTCGGAGTTGAGGAACTACGAAATTCATCGTGGTTTACTCCAGAAACAAGATAAGCTGGCGGATTTAATTAAGAATATAAATATAACATTATATAATGATGTTGACGACGATGTCAATAACTTCCTTAAGTTATTAGAAAGGTCTTGCAACAAATTGTTTTTGTTTGGTATTGAAGAGACTATTACACAAGAACATTACAATCAGTTAGAAGGCGTTATTGCCAAGTGTGCAACAAGTATAAGAAATATTTTAAGCTATTCTGATGACACGCATTTAATGGATTCTCTAACGAATGATTTGGACCAGTTTGCAATACTTCACAAAATAGTAGAAGATTATGCTATTGATTTAAATGTATTATATGGCAAGATTCTAAAATCTACAATTATAAAAACTAGTGAACAATTGTCTAAAGATTGATAGACTAATTTCTGAATTATAATCCTCAATAAATAAATTTAAACAAGTAAAGTTTTAATACATAGAAGTATCTTCCAAATTTAGTGGCAAATTAGTAGTTTGTGTTTTAAAATTGTTTGCTATTTTCATTTCAATTTAGATATGTAATGCCAACTAACAATAATGATAGGACACACTATGATAGAATATTGTATTTGCTTAAAGTTTCAATGAACCAAAATGATAGATGACATGTTAACATGAACGATGCATTAATGGCTTAAAGTAAGATTTCTTTCAAAGGATATTAACGCTCGACTGGCTTTGCTAACTCTATAATTCTCTCAGTAGCTCTGTATTTCAGCGCGTTTGGAGATATTTTGAATGCGTCTTCATTGTAGTCAGAGTCAACAATTGCATTCCGAGCTTTTGGTGTTGCTAATTCAAGCATTCTGGGAGTTGCTAAAAATTTAAATATGCGTTAAAATTTAATTGTAATTAAACAAATGTGAGATGTTAATACTTTTGTAAAGCAATGCAGCCCGCGAAACGTGGTTAATGTCCTTCTGAGGTTCGATATTGCGTACTTTGGGGAAAGCAATTGATTGAATGTGCATAGTTGGTTTATATCTCATTGCATTTAAAGAAACATAATGTTGATCTATCCAAGAATGTTTAGTTGGATACACATACTTTGGTGTAATGATCTTGGGTCTCTTTAATATCTCTAAAATCTCCGGATTTCCTGGTCCATGTTTACCTCGCTAAAATAATAAACAATTATAAAGAGTTCAAGAAGTTGTGTATACTTTTTAGATACCGGAATTGGGGGTGGTTTATGAACTACTTTGGGATTTGCAAGACCCTGGCAATACTCAATAGCCTGCTCAATTTTCTCCTTATTAGTTTGCTTCTTACCACCTGTAGCAGCTTTGCCTGTACTCTTACGTTTAGCCGCCTTTCCTTTCTTAGGTGGTTTGATCTCTTTAGATTTTTTGACTACTAATTTGCGGTGATCAAGGCGATGTCGAAATTCGCCATATGGACTCTTGACAGCTCTTTCCAAAAGTACTTGAATTCTCTTTTCATATTTTGTGCCGCGAGTTTTTTTATATGTTTTTAATATCCATTTATATACCCTGAAAACTTCAATATTAATACGTTTAGTCTTTAAATTGATTTTCTTGTAATTTACCATGGAGGATATAATGCAGAATATTTTACACTATTTTTCAAAATTAAGTCTATTACTCGACGCACTCTTTGATATTCTCTATCGCCTGAAGAAAGTTGTTCTTTTCTCTTCTTTTCATTTTTATATAATTCTACTTCATTTGGCTTTATTTTAAACAACTCAAGCTCTTCAGAGTGCCCTTTAGGAACGGCCAGCATATCTATTCTCCAATTGTGGGCAAATTCTTTTGGACCACGGCGGTTCTTGACGCAGTTTTTATTTAATCGGTACCGCACCGGATCAATAAATTCCAAGACATTTTCTGGTAACTCCGCCATGGCGTCTTTAATATGTTAAACTTAGTTTAATGAAATGGTGATGATATGAATAAGAAATGTAAGAAACGATAAATTTTGAAATGACGTTTGTTAATGTTACAACTACTACAATGACATTTAATATACTTACGTTTGTCACGTTAACGCTTCTTTTTTTCTTGGTATTTGGAGTTTTTCTTTTTCTGATTTTTTTTGTTCGTTTTTTCTTTTTCGCTATTTTGATTATTTTTTCTATTTTGACTCTTTTCCTTTCTATTTTGGTTCTTTGCGTTGTTGCTTTTATCTTCTTCCTCTTCATTATTTTCCCTATCAAATCTGTGCCTCCATGGTTCCTCTGGGCTTACATATTTTGGGGTAATTTTTATAGGCTTAGATATCTCAGTTGTTCGCTCTGAAGCTGTAGCGCTCAAGGCATATTTAGATACTTGAAAGGGATGTGGTTTATTAACCGTATCTCCATGAACGACTGGTTTAGCTCTTTCATCATTTGAAGGTGCTATTAAACAAATTAAATATTAAGTTAGAGGAAGGAAATGCATGATCAAGTATACCGCCGCCACTCAGTGCTGATTTTTTAACATATTGTGGTTCTTTGTAAACATATTTCTTGCGAGGACGGACTGGTTTAGCTAACTCTTTTGTTCGTGCAGATGCTGTATGATTTTTGGCCTTTTTTGAAACGCTAAAATCATTTAGCTTGGGTGGAGGATGCAAAATAGGTTGAGATAATTCTTCTTCCCGTTCTGATATCTTATGTTTAAGTGCTGCATTACTAATTATTAAAAATTGTTTTGGGAGCGGTGCAAAATGTAAAATGGGCACACTCAAACTTTTAATTCTTCGTGTGGCTTTGTATTTTAACGCCCATTTGTTCACCTAATAATTAATATATTTACATGGTTCTAAACTACAACTTAAATGAAATACATACACCAAATGCTCCTTTGTATGATTTGGAAGATTCTTTATAAAAGTCTGGATATGGTTTAGACAACACATGAATATGATATTTCACGTCATCGGAATTAATGTTCACTTTCTTTCCGCGCTGTAACATACATCGATGTTTTCTTTTGAATTTGTATATAGTAATTTTTTATTTATTCTTACAGAAATCTTTGGTTGTTTCATACATTGATGTTTGTACTTTAAAATGGGCTTTGAGTTTATGTTGCACCAACGTTTCAATGAAGCACTGATAGCCATTTTTCAGTTAATTATGAATTGATTTATGATAAAATGAAAATGAAACGATAAATGAGGTGATCACAGGAATTTTGAAATTTTGACGTTATTCAACATGAATTTATGCAATTCAAAATATGACAGTGCCTTAATCTTCAATTAAACTTAACATCATTTTCATTTTTTGATCACAACATATCTACAAAATTCTAGTTTCTTTAAACAAATACAAAATGGACCCAGTTTGTAAACCAGTTCTTCCTCCCAGAATTCGTTATCGTAAATTAAAAGAGTGGGTTAATCTTAACTCGAAGCCAAGAGAAATTCCTCAACCACCGAAGATAGATGTAATTAAACAATTATAGAAACCTTCATAACTTAATTTTTTAAATGTACTCATAGCGTGGACCACATTTTTCCAATCAATCTGGACGTCTTGAAACCATATCAAAACCGCTTTATAAACATATAAAGCCAGCTAATGATCCTACGAGCTGGGTTTACAAGCTGAAACATTTGGTATACAACTATAATTAATTAAATTTTTATAAAACCGTGAATATTTACAGGTCAGTGATAGCGCTAAAAATTACGTTGCTTCGGCGCGTATTAACGAAATGGCAATGCCACTCCACCGTTTTGAACAACCTGAACCAAAAAAGGTAATTTAAATACGTAATAAAAATGTAGTATTATAAAAAATACCAGATTCCAGAGTCGGCGTTAAATTATGTTGCTTCTGATCGCATAATGACTTTAAGTCAACCCCGAGAACCATATGTAAAGCCACGGATAATACCTTTTGTGAAACCGGGTGCATTAAAATATAAACCTAGCAAGAAAATAATTGAACTTGCTAAATCGAATCAGAAGAATCCCGAAGAGAAACAGTATGTATATAGCGTTGATCCTGTAGCCCTGAAATACTTTCCTTCTAAACGCACCCGTCAAATGGCCCAACCAAGAATAATTTTTACATTGCAAATTTTGATGGAACGAGAAAAAGTTCGATTAGAACGTAAAAAGGCTTATGATATGAAGTATGCCCAAAAACTAGAGAAAATACGAAATTCCCGTATTAAGCGAGCCATGCAATTAAAACGCGCACTAGGAGCATGATTTAAGTAATAATGCCATCAATCGTTTTTCAATAAATGTATTTAACTATAGGACAAACGAATGCGAATATCAATACATATTCAATTAATGCACAAGTTAAAGAAATACTACAAAAAGTACGCACAAAATCTATTGATAAATTATTTAATTATGAATTACAGAAGTAGTTCCGCCATAAAACTCATGTCATCAAAATGCAATTATGGTCTCAGATTATAAATAACAGCATGTGTAAATTCTTGTGTGCTTGCCTGCCCACCAATATCCTTGGTACGCACTTTCCCATCATTGAGAACTTGTTCGACTGATGCACGAATCATCTTTCCGAATGATGCCAAATTAACATGATTAAGCATTTTTGCAGCACATAAAAGCATGGCAGTAGGGTTGGCAACGTTTTTACCTACCGCTTCTGCGAATGTATGACGTGCGCCCTAAGTGAATATATCGTTAGTAAGCTTATATTTTTAAATTAACAATATACTTACAGGCTCAAATACTACAGACTCTGATGAATATGAAGCTCCAGCGACTACACCAGCACCTCCAACCAACCCCGATGCTAAATTGTCGATTATACTACCGTATAAGTTTGGCATTACCATTACATCAAACTGTTGTGGATTGGATACCATTTGCATAGTGGTATTATCAACAATCATTTTCTCAAATTCAATCTTAGGGTAAAGTTTGGCAATCTGAGTTGAGAAACATTGAGATCAGATAAAAAATTTCAATCCAATGTGGCACTTACGGCTTCACATGATCTCAGGAATAAACCGTCTCCAAGTTTCATAATATTTGCCTTGTGAACAGCGGTAACCTTCTTCCTGTTGTTTTTTGTAGCATAGTCAAAAGCAAACTTTGCAATTCTTTGAGACTTTTTGGCAGTAACAATTTTAAGGCACTCCACAACTCCAGGCACACCTTCATGTTCCAGAGCGGAATACTCTCCCTCAGTTTGTTCTCTAATGACCACCATATCAATGCCTTTATGCCTTGTTTTCACGCCCGGCAAACTCTTAACATGCACAACGTTAGCATACAAATCAAGAGACGTCCTTAACTTCATGTTCAAAGTTTGTAATTCTCCGGTATTGCTGTAATCAGGTGTAGCTAAAATGCCTTTAAGGCAAACACGATTTCGTGAAATTGAACCCACAACATCGTCCAACGGGGCACTCAACGTTGGATTAACCTCAGAGAAAAAGAATGTCTCAAAGTCTACCGGGACATTGGCAGCTTTAAAGACTTCTTGAACAGCATAGATCAACTCTGGGCCAACCCCATCACCGGGAATCAATGTACATTTAGTCCGTGCATCAGGACGATCAGGCATTGCGGTAGCCGCATTACTGATTGTCGCTGTATTATGTATTCCTCTAATTGCAACATTTGATGACTAGAATCATTAAAAGTGTGTATATTGTTGATGATTTACTTATATAACTAACCTGACTCAAAATACGTGTAGTTAAACGACTTATTAAAGCCATGATTCCTTCAAAATCACTATATACTTCAACGGTACTAAATATTAAAAAATCTGATTTTAAATCATTTAAAGATGTTTCAAAAATAATTAAATATTTTAAGACACCACTTACCTTGAATTATTTACTTCTATTGTCAAAACATTAGTATTTTGAACAGAGGCGCCATAGGTGTTTAGTGAAGCAATTTATAATATTTCTAAATTCTATAAATGATTAATTTATGTCATTTAAAATTATTTGTTTAAAAATATGTGTAAATATTGCTTTAGTAAATAAATGTATTCAATTATGTAAATATAACATGCACAATTTTATATTACTAAACACTTATCACGGAGGTCGCTATTTTAATCGCAATTAGTACAACAAATCCGCCAGAGGGCCAAGCAGTGTAGTGTTTCCTGACGTCATAAACAACGATCAGTCAGCGAGAGGAGATATGTCGGCGTGCGTTAAGAACAAGATATAGAACTGTGCACAAATTCGAACGATTTTGTGGGTAACCCAATCAAAATTACTATAATTTCTACTAGTTATTAAAGAGACTGATTAAACGCTTTCCGATGGCGTTAAATTCTGTAAAACCGGACTACACAGTGGGTGGAAAATACCGTTTAGTTCGTAAAATCGGTAGTGGTTCTTTTGGTGATATTTACTTGGGCATCAATATCACAAATGGCGAGGTAAGATCATGAAATTTTTCTAGGCTTCGTCGATTGGCGTTTGCTGCATGTAAAAATAGATTCATTCAACGCATATACGAAAGACAGCCTATGTCGACCATCTGCTTTGTTCCACGCCAAGCATTGGCCTCAAGTGCACCTTGCGAGAGAAAATGTCTGAAAGGTCGGCCATATTATAATTTGTGGCACTCGTAAACATTATTTCACGCTTCAATTTGAGCGAAATCATTTGTTTTGTTGAAATGGCACACAATTTACTGTCAATAATGGTCTTGGCTTTCTTCGATGTCGGCCATTTTCTCAACTTCATATGGTCTTATCGTTATAACAGCTATTCCTTGGATTTTGCCAAGAAATTGTTCCTTTTGTAGGTCTTAACCGAACAAATTGAAATTAAAGCGACCAAACGCGAAGAAAAGTAGGTTACACCACCAAGCTTTTAAACAGGCTTCAGATCAACATAGAAATTAACTGTAAAGTGGCTAAGACTTACAGCACATTTCACAATTTCACTTATTGAAGGTTTGAGGCTTTTTCTAACGAGGAGGCTTACGTAAACAGGTGCACCTCTAAACAACAGGAACATATTGAATTGGTGTTATTTTTTATAGATCATTTTGCTTTTTTACTGAAAGCTATTTTGCTGAAGTGAAATAAGTATGTGGGAGATAATATGTAGTTCATTTCATTCGTATTACAACAATCCTTGCAAGTTGACTGTTGTTAATATCTCAATTTGATGTAGAAAGTGCAACTAAACAGTGTTTACTCATTCGCAACATACAACATAATTTATTTATAATGGATTGCGCATAATAGATTTATCATAATACGCACAAAGCCAGTTTGTTTTTATTATTTATATTCGTTTGCAAAATATTTATTTAACTTTTAATAAGTTCATATGCACATCTTAAACTAGGAGAATTTTTAAATGTACTACATTTTTCTATGCATATAACACATTAGAATTATATGAGGAGTAACAACTTAAATCGCTGATAAATATATAATGACGCATTCATCTTAGCAAACAGTGTTCCTAAAAACACTTGAATATCGACTACATCTAAGTGTTTATTTCACATTTCAGGAAGTGGCAGTTAAACTGGAAAACATCCGTGCTAGACATCCTCAACTTTTGTATGAAAGTAAATTGTATAAGATTCTCCATGGCGGTGTAGGAATTCCACATATCAGGTAAGTTTAATATCATCTCTGTAGCTATTGCACAGACAGGACCAGAAATAATGTTAATATGTATAATTTGTAATTGTCTGCACGTAATATGCATTTGTGTGCGTACATGCAGTTCGGGGTCACTAAACTTACTTGTTCGTTGGAAGATGTAAGCTTTGATGATGTGTCACCTGACCATAGTAGAAAAACAATAAAATGTTAAGACCGCTTGATTTCAGTTACAATTACGCCTTAAACGCGAACATTTTTGTGAACGAACGCATTGTAAACTCAACTGAAATTGCAATGAACATCTATTACAGTCCTTGTTTTTATCGGCGTTTGTTTTCAAAGCGAATGTACTTGGCACTTGAAACCGTTTAGATTTGTTTAATAATATGCAGTTTCTATTGCATACATTTATATAAACTTCTAGAGGTCCGCGCGACGTATTCAACTTGTGGTTTTCATAAACAAACGTAACACAATTTCTATTCTAAAGCTGATAGAGACTAGATTTTAACTGTAAATTTACATTATATTCCCAGACTAGTTTCTACATATACCACTTAGCACTTCACGATATAATTATCAGT
Source organism: Aleochara bilineata (assembly GCA_003054995.1). Taxonomy (NCBI): domain Eukaryota; kingdom Metazoa; phylum Arthropoda; class Insecta; order Coleoptera; family Staphylinidae; genus Aleochara; species Aleochara bilineata. The sequence goes on from NBZA01000006.1 coordinate 101,058, forward strand.
TTGATATCGTTTACGTGATGAACAATAATTGATTATTATTTTAAACCCTGACATTTTATAGGTACTACGGACAGGAAAGGGAGTACAATGTCCTGGTCATGGACTTACTAGGTCCTTCCTTGGAGGATCTCTTTAACTTTTGTTCACGCCGATTTACGATCAAGACCGTGCTTATGTTGGCAGATCAAATGATTAGTCGCATTGAGTACATACACTGCAAGTCTTTCATTCATCGTGACATTAAGCCCGATAATTTTCTAATGGGCATAGGTCGCCATTGTAATAAATTGTTTCTCATCGACTTCGGTCTGGCCAAAAAATATAGAGATGCACGAACAAGGTACTTAATTGTTTGCAAGTTTCTGTTTAAAGTGATTACATTTTTTTTAACTGTATATATAGGGCTCATATAGGGTATCGCGAGGATAAAAATTTAACCGGTACTGCCAGATACGCCTCGATCAATGCTCATTTAGGCATTGAACAATCTCGACGAGACGATATGGAGAGTTTGGGCTACGTTCTTATGTACTTCAATAGGGGATGCTTGCCTTGGCAGGGCCTAAAGGCAGCTACCAAGAAACAAAAATACGAAAAGATTAGCGAAAAGAAGATGTCTACTCCCGTGGAAGTTTTGTGCAAGGTATTATTTATTTTTACCTTTGAAAAGAAGGAAAAAAGCATAACATTATGTTATATTTTAGGGATTCCCCGCCGAATTTGCAATGTACCTCAACTATTGTCGTGGTCTACGTTTCGAAGAATCCCCTGACTATATGTACTTGCGGCAATTATTCCGTATTCTTTTCCGCACGCTAAACCATCAGTACGACTACACGTTTGATTGGACAATGTTGAAACAGAAGGCAACCAATGCAGCTGCGCTGGGAACATCAGCACAGCCACAATCTTCGCAGGCTGTTGGTCAGCAACCTGGTTAGTAGACACATATAATTTAACACGATATTTGTAAGCTATTCCTGTTCGGTCGCAGCAAATGCTACAAGCAACAAAAAGTTAGAGACTTGAACCATGTACCGCCAATTGAGAAAATCACCCGTCTCGCAAGCATCCTGTTCAAAAATGCGCTGCTTTAATTGCGTGTCTTTTAATAGGATTCTTAACAGTTATTGCCTACTTTCAGGCATAAGCAGTTTTCTTTTGTAATATAGAAATCGAAAGAATGTGGGGGTGCAATTAATTGTAACCCAAAATTCTTTACAAATTTCTAATGTCGTTGTATATTTCAGTAAAAAAAGATGTTGATAAAAAGTTAAGCTCGTCTAAGGCCAATGCGCACACGAAAGCACATGTCTCAACTTCAGATATTGTAAAGCCTGCAAATGGACATTAATTGTTTGCTGTCAACTCTGTATTATTAGTAACTGCTAGTTATTAATTCTGTTATATTTGTAACGAAACGAAATTCATTTACCTTCAAAACTGTAACAACATGGTCTTTATAATGGAAAAGAAGATAGCAAACCACGAAACACGGGCATTAAGAGTACAACTTAATGTTTTGGTGATAAACCGAAGACACCGTGGTATCAACTAACGGTTTGATTATGTATTATAAGGGAAGGACCGAATGGGTAATCATTATCATTTATATAGTCGGAACAAGCAAGATACATTACAAAATATATATATGATACATAAATATTACGGTGGTAATTTTTTATTATCTGTTTGTTCGTTGTTTGTATATTTACTCACATCAGAATCGTTCATGCGGACATGTTTATTTTCAGAAAATGCATTAGTACAATGACTGGTGCATATTCTATAGCTTACGTGTTTAACTTTTTCCTTACAGTTAATTTATCAATGATAATATTTTATTTAAACATTTTTCTATAAAATTTGGTTATATTATTTTCTTTGTTCTTTTGTGAAGTTTATTTACATTTATATAACATTTGTCATCTTTCATTTTTAGGCACTCGCTAACATAAGCCATTGGAATTTCCATCCACAGGGCCGTTTAATTTTCTAATTCATTTAATTGCATGCATGCAGCCCAAGCAGCTTGGTGTTGCATAGCAATATTAATAACTGGGTCACAATATAACAGTAATTGCAATTCAACACGTTCATCTTAATCATTTTCACACTAAATTGAAAAACTTGGATGTTTATTATAATTGTATTAGCATAAACTAGAAAACCATAACACTATGAAGAGTTAATGAGAAGACATTAATTATAATAAATATACATTAAGACAAATTCATGCAAAACTATTAACAACAAATGAACGATGAAAGTCGTTTACATAATAGGTGTATATTGTAAACGCATTACTTTATTTACATATGCACTAGATAGTACAGTTTGTTCTTCGGGGTGCTGAATTTGTTAGAGATCTATTAAGTTGGCACTCTATTCAACAAATTTAATATAGTAATCTTAAATTTTGAATCAGACGACTTTGATTTTGTTGAAAACAATAGTTATATAGTTCTGTATTCAATATAATCATAATTTATGTTTATTATATTATTTAACTTTTGTTCATTAGAATTGAATTAATTTCGAAGTTTTCTATTTAGGAAAACGTTATTCATATTATATATAATAATAATTATCCGTGTGTGTAGGATCGTCCATTTCAACATAAATAATATTGAATGATCAGTTAGGTGTCATATTCCTAACAATCAAATACATTATAAAACAACAAATTATTGTTCCGTTTAGTTTTATGTATAAAGATATAACATTACTCCTAAAAACTAATGCGATTGGCGTACATACGAATATTGAGTCAGATTTAATTCAGCAATTGTGAAAATGTAAAATATGAATGTGTGAAATTCACCAAATATAATTACTATTCAAGAGTAATAACAGTGTGACGAAAATAACGCATGGAAATTCAATTCAATATTTAGTTATACCTGTCAAAAGAGATGAGGTGTGGTTATGTGTGTGTATGAAAGATATCGATTAAGTGCGGATGCAAGTCTGGCTGTAATATATAATAATACAACTAAGGTAATGAAACAACTATTAAAAAACGTTAAGAACTTTATAATTGATATCTGATAAAGGAACAAATTAAATACGTTTTACTTCTAACATGTAACAAGTTGTAATAACAGGTGATACATTCAAAACAAATACGTTATCTAACGAAGTGTCAACAAATTATAAAATTAGAGACGTAAAGAAATGAAAATCAATATGCAATGCAAATCACTGTAATGATCTACAGAATTCAGTAGTTAAGTAATTTAACAATACTTTAAGTTTGTATTTTATAAAATACAGATTAATTTCGCAAATTTACGAATGGTATTGATCGAATTATTTAATATCTGGAGTGTATCTGGATTCATCTGAAGAGGCTTCTTGGACATACACAAGGCGGTTGAATGATACTCTCTTAGCTGATTTGTTCACCAATTCAGGATTTCTCTTTCTCTTAAATTCAGCACTGTCGGTGTAATTTTTGTATCTTTCACATTTTTTTTGTAGTTTTCTAATTAATTCTTTGAATGTTTCTATTCCAATAGAATGTACCTGGGCAGCATTTTTTTCTTGTTCTGTTATGATAGTTATATTTTGCAAAATGGATTCTTTTACCGCAGTGTATTCCGCTTGACGTTTTTTTATGTCTTCCATTTTAGTACGCGTACGTTCGATGAGCGTGGTTTGCTTTTGCTCAATATCTTTTAAAATTAGTTGGTAATCGTTTGATTTATCGTGTTGTTCTTTCAACTTATCTTTTGCATCCTTTAGGTCTGCTTCTGCTGCGTTCAAATCAGATATGCCACGTTTGAGGATTCCTTCGGAGTCAGAGTAAAGTTTATGTAATTTTCCTTTTTCATCTTGCAATGCGTTGATCTCCTAAAAGTAGTAAGTATTGGTTTTCGATCTAATTCATACGTGGTTATATTGTTACCGTTTTTGCAGCAGAAATTTCATTTGTTACAAAATTAACCAACTTTAATGAGTTGCTATAGCAGTCAGTTAAAAATTCTTGATTTTCTCCTTGGCTAATAATCACATTCATTTTTTTGCCATACTCGACTTTTCTTAAAATCGTATCTCTTTTATCTGCACACTCTTTTTTTAGTTCCACCTCTTTATCTTTGTTAGCTTGTATCAAAATACGTTGAGTTGCATTTTCATCGGACAGTTGTTTTTCCAGTTCAGCGTTCTTGGATGCAAACGTTTTCAACTCGGTCAACTCATTTTTTATCAAGTTCAGAGAACGCTGTGTCTCTTGGTCAGTAACTGACAGTAATTTAAACTCTTCTGCCAATGCTCTGCTCTTTGTCTTCTTCTCTTCAATTTCACTTACAAATTGTACATTATTTTCCTCAATGTTTAATAACTTATCTTCTAATTGTTGAATTTCTGCTTCTTTCTCTGGTTTTACTTTTGCAAAGTCAGTCCTTATATTTTCAAATGTTTTCTTAAGTTCACAGTTCTCAGAGTTGACTTGAGTAAAAAGTTCTACAAATTGATTAGTACCTTTCTGATAAAGATCAATAAGATTTTGGGTGCATGAATCCATGTCATCAATTTCTGATATCAAATCATGAAAGTTTTTCATTAATACAGCATGACTTGCAGCAATATTGTTGATGTTTTCCGGTATGATATTTTGTAACAAATGTGTGTATTGTTTGTTCATCTGCTCTTTTCGTTTCATACTTGGTTCATTTGATTGTATATTGTGATTAATAATAGATAAGGACTCTTGGAGCAGTTTCTTCCTTAGACGAATCTCCCCAAGAGTATCTTCCAGGTTATTTTTTGTTATCAAAGTTTCTTTCTACCGTAATGAGATACAGATTAAAAAAATTATCGTTGAATAAAAAATATATTTACCGTTTCCTCTGCTACATCATGAACCTGCGTTAATACATTAAGTTGATCCATTTTGATTAATGATTGAGAGATTTTCAGATATATAATTAATTAATGACCACACAAATGAATTATTGAATATAACAATGTATTTGAAACTTCAGTAGGCTTTGACATGCACAATTGGCGCCCTCTATAAATAAGTTATGCTGATCGTCAGATGTTTTTGTTGTGAACCGTGTGAGTGTGTAATATTAGCATACTTGCTGTTTAATAGTTTTTTAGTGATGATTTAAGAGTGATTAGCGATACAATTTGCTACTATGGGAAATCAATTAGTGGGCATTGCCCCATCGCAAATCTTTCCCGTGGAACATTATCTTACTGATCTTACAGACCTAAAATATGATGTCAGGTATGTAGCTATTCTACTCTTAATTTTATATTCTAATGTTTTGCGCACTTAATAGTCTAGGCAGTACCCGATTTCTAAAAGTGGCAAGGGCTGAATCTCAAGAAGGTTTAATAGTAGTCAAGTTGTTTGCAATACCTGATCCATCGTTTCCTCTCATCAACTATAAAGATCAACTTGAAGAAATTCGCGCGACCTTATCATCTGCCGTAAACTGCTTACCATTCCAACGGATGGTAATTACAGAGAAGGCTGGTATTATTATGAGGGAATATGTGAAATACAGTTTGTATGATCGTATTAGTACTCGTCCTTTCTTAACAAATATTGAGAAGAAATGGATTACATTTCAAGTTCTTTATGCTTTGCACCAATGTCATAAGGTTGGAGTTTGTCATGGAGATATTAAGTTAGAAAATATTATGTTAACTTCTTGGAACTGGGTACTTTTGGTGGACTTTGCCACATTTAAGCCTACATTCTTACCAGAGGATAACCCTGCAGATTATTCATACTTTTTTGACACCTCCAGACGAAGGACATGTTACATTACACCAGAACGTTTTATCAAAACTTTAACCACCGACTCTAACACAATGTTTCATGAAAATCCAGGCAATGTGGCTGATTTGAAACCATGCATGGACATATTCTCTGCGGGGTAAATAAGCAAATGTTTCAGTTGATATAGAGATAATTTTAAAAATACTTGTAGTTGTGCATTGCTTGAATTATGGAATGAAGGGCAGTCCCCTTTTGATTTATCACAGTTGCTGGCTTATAAGTCAGGTGATTACTCACCTCAGAAACATTTGGACCGTTTGGAAGACCCAGCGTTGCGGAATCTGTTTGCAAGTATGATTCAAAAGGATCCAACTCAACGATTAACCGCAGAAGTTTATCTTGCTCAAGAAAGGAGTCGCCTGTTTCCAGAATACTTTTATACGTTTTTGCAAAGTTACATGTTGATGTTTTCTGCTAGTCCAATTCTATCACCGGATGAGAAAATAACTAGACTTAAAAATGATATTGGAAATATTTTCAAATTTTTATGTTCGGGCGAAGAGAATGAAACTGGCGAACGTGACAAAGATAATAATGGTTTAGTAATTATGGTTTCTCTTGTAACATCAGCAATTCGAGGTTTACATGATTGTACTTCAAAACTACAAAGTCTTGAAATTTTATATGAACTTGCTCTAAATGCAAATGAAGATACTATTATGGATCGCATTTTACCGTATATCGTAAGTTTTAAAGAACAGTTCTAATGCACTAATAGGATAATTGATTGGTTTTTTAGATGTACTTGTTACAAGATCATAATTCAAGGGTGAAAGTAGCGGCTATCAATACTATAACAAAATGTTTGGGCAAAGTTCAACGAATTCCTCGTTCGGATGCTAATATATTTCCGGAATATATTCTTCCAGGTCTAGCACCTTTAGCTACTGATGCTTCGCCTTGTGTTCGAGCAGCATATGCAGGCAACATTGCAACTTTGGCTGAAACTGCATTACGTTATCTCGAATATACGCAGACTGATTGTAGTGATGTGGCAATGCCGAAACATGCAGGGCGCCTAAACTACGAATTGGAACTTCAAGCGCTCCATGAAATGGTGCAACAAACTGTAAGCTCACTACTTACGAACTCACCAACTTTAGTGAAACAAACATTGATGGATAGTGGCATTACAAAATTGTGTGTTTTCTTCGGAAAGCAAAAAGCAAACGATATATTACTATCACATATTATAACATTTTTAAATGATGACGAGAAAGAATTACGCGGAACTTTCTACGAGTGCATTGTCGGTGTTGCAGCCTATTTAGGGAGTCATTGTTCTCACATTTTGACTCCATTATTGTTACAAGTATATATTTAAATATTTATTTGTTCATATTTTTTATAACGTTTGATTGCAGGGTTTAAATGATTCGTGTGAATTTGTAACGGTTAAAGCGATACGGGCAATGGCCGCATTGACTGAATTGGGTTTAATATCCAAGCCAGAATTACGGGAATTAATTAGCGAATGCGCTATTTTCCTGGTGCATCCGAACTTATGGATTCGCCATGCCGTAGTTGCTTTAATATGTTCAGCGTCCGCTTGGGTGTCACCACTTGATGTTCAATGCAAAATAGTTCCACTCGTTTCACCATACATGAAATATGCATTGATTCAAATTGAGAAGTATGCGAATTTAACAAAATTATACAGTCGTCTAATAATAGTTTTTTTAGACCTGAACTGCTTTTGGAATCGTTAATCGAACCAATTAAGCGAAATGTTTATGATACTGTTGTACAGTATCCCAATTTACCATCATTGTTGAAAGTATTAGAATACAACCAGAATGCTCGATTTTCAATGGGGACCAGTTTAAAGTTATCAGAAGTAATCGACACTACCTCTGCCATTAAAAAAGTAATCAGCCGGTTACAGGCAAACAACATGACACCGATAGTGGAACAACATTTATTAAAAATGCAAACACATTTGGTCAAGATTAATAAGCATTTCTTAGCCAACGATAAGGAAAAGACGCAGAAAAGTGATGGTGTTATAGGAATTGATACGCGTTATCCATCGCTGGTGCGCACGCATTATTACAATCTAAAAGAAGCTGTCGTTAAGAGCGAGTTTGAAAGTAAGAGTGAAATATCTCGCCGACAGTCTGAAAGCACGAATTCTGGTCCACCGTCTCGTGCCACATCATCACGTCCATCTTCTCCTACTCAGGAGTCAACTCATGCAAAGTTTACAAATGAGCCACTTCCAAATATAAGCTTACATGAACGATCATATATTCAATGTTTGTATATTTTTATTACAATATATGAATAGGTTTTAATGCATACATTTTAGACCGGACAGCTAATTGTAGTATGGAGTTACGAACATTAATCGCTAGACAACAGGACCATTTTATGGAAGCTCATCGTAGCAAAGAGTGGGAAGAGCAAACCGCTTGTAAACCACAATTACCACCCCCTGGTTGGCACTTGGGAGGAACGCTTGTGGCTCATCTTCACGAGCATCGAGGTCCAGTCACGCGATTAGTTCCGATACCTGAAAGTCCTTTATTTGCCAGTTCTTCAGCTGATGGATGTGTGAGATTATGGGACTGTTCAAAGATTGAAGGGCGAAATATTGCAAATCGCTCTATAGCTTGTCACAAACTTTTTAATAATGCTGGAATAAGTTCTTTGGCTGTATGTGAAAGTGGCCAGTCAATAGCTGCTGCTACACAAGATGGATGTATTAATATTTTGAGAGTAGATACTTTAACTAAAAAATTTGGATCACTACAGACTAAGCAACTGGATGCAGATGACGACGGTTTTGTTGTTGATATGAATTATATGGATAGGCAGAATGTGTTAGTTTACGCTACATTATACGGATCATTAGTTGGATGGGATTTACGTGCACCAGGATATGCATGGCGCTTAGAGAATGGCACGAAGAATGACGTTATAACCAGTTTTTGCCTAGATTCCCATCAAAGTTGGTTGACATTAGGAACTGGCAATGGTACACATATTGCCTGGGATTTGCGATTCCAATTACCAATTGCTACCATTAAGCATCCAAAAGGTAATTAAAAGTGACTGCTTTTACGTACAATTTGCTACTTGTTATTTCGTTCAGGTGTGCGTGTTCGTAAAGTCGTGAATCATCCAACAGAACATTCATGGGTACTCTCGACGTTCCAAGATAATGAAATTTCAATGTGGAACATTGAGACAGGCTTAAGGGAAAAAGTTTTATGGGCAAGTAATAAACCACCTCTGTCACATGAAACTTCTGTAAGTGTTAATAGCTCTACTTTATGCATTACTAAGTATTATGTTTTTAGAAAAACAGCAATAGTGTGCTTGCAATGCTCACTGGTTGTATCGATAGATCTGGTTTTCTATTAGCAGGGGGTACTGATCAACGAATTCGCTTTTGGGATTTGAACGATCCAACCAAATCATACATTGCAATCAGTGCACCTAACGATACAATAAGTTCGTGCAGCGTGAGCTACGAAAGGCGGTTAATCGATGGCACTTGCGTAGTAATTGAAATTGTTGAGCAAGCTCAGACAAATCCAGGCACTAAAGATGAAGTTCCTCGAGCTGGACCAGAACCGCCTCCTGCCGGGCACCGAGATGCAATAACAGATATTGCACTTTGTAAAACTTCACAATGTTTTTTACTGACTTCATCTAGAGACGGCGTCATCAAAGTTTGGAAGTAATTTTATCAGGTATGTTGCTGGTTGAATCTCATTGAGATAAAATATTTATACAAATTATACAGTTTCAGTAATAGACATGGGGTGTATCAACAACATTTCTCCAAAAAGACTGGGTAAGTCTTTTATTTGTTTGTGTGATATTAAATAATACGCGCCGCGTCGTGTAAACTGAGTCTGGAATGATATATTTATATTCAGTATGTGTTACAATATATTTAAATTATCTTTTCCGCATGCGAATATTCAAATGATTTTTTCTTATTGCACTACTGTTAATAAATATTGTCAAGGCTATTGAAGTACTAGTATATTTCTTCTTTGTGATTCACGCGTCATTCAAACTTCCCCGACCCATTTGAATTACATGTTGGATGTGCGCACAATTTTTAGATAATCTTGGAATGGGTACTATAATCGACTTCTATATAAAACATGAATTCAGTCAGCTTGAAACATTCAAAAGAGTTAACTTCGCATACAAACATTTTACTAAAGAAGTGGTCAAAGTTTTAACAGTTTATTTAATCTACAAAATGGGTCCAGTGAATACTATCATAGTTCTTTTTATTCTGGTATTGACCTTATTGTCATTCGTGGCATCATCGCCACTCTGGAATTTATTATTTCCATACCCAAGACGAGATTACGAGCGCAGTCAAGAATATCCCACTGGAAACGATGACAGATACAAAGAAATTTGTCGAATTCACGCCATTGACAAATTAGCTTTTCCTGGACGTCCAGGTTCGGCAGTATGTCCTTATTAATTGGATAAATAATATTAAAAATGGTTTCATATATACTTCAACAAGACTAAATACGTGCTGCAATTTAACGACTTATTAATTAAGTTAATGGTTAACTAATATTGCTATTGCAACAGAAACTGAACTAATAAACTCAATTAAGAAACTTTTAATCATTTATTTGCCGAACAGTTGCCATTTTCAGGTCAACCTATCACTTAAATTATAAATATTTGTAAATCATTCAACAACCCAGTTTTGCAATCATGGAAAAACAACATGCAGATTTTAATTACCAATTTAGGATTAAAATAATCTCTTACGTACGATATATAAAACACATGCAGCAAAGAATGCAAATGCAAAAAACATAAGCATTTTATCTGTAAATTCTCGCCGACCATATTTCGCTAACAGTTTACCACTCTTGCTGATTGTATCGGAAGTGACTTTCAGCTCTTCCTGTGTTCCAATTACATTATCAGAGGAAACAACCAGCGAGTCTAGTGTCTTTGCACTCTTTTTGGTAGTCTCTGCTAGTTGCCTACTTATTGAGAGAAGTTGATCAGTAACGCTGGAGGTCATTTTTACTAATTCTTCCTTATCACGTCTCTGTCGTTGTCTTAAAACATTTTCAGAGTTTTTCGGTCGAAGTAGTTCTTCTTTGGTCGATTTCTCAATTGCCAACATAGACCTAATATTGGCTTTCTTAAAAAGGTCCATTGAACTATTTTAAATGTATAAATAATAATCAATGTACAATCATAAACAAATTTACCGATATAGCTGCTCGCGGTATGAGCCTAGCTCCTTCATTAATTCAGGGTTCCTTGCATCTTTAGCAATATCAGAAAACTTATCAATAAACTTCCGCAAATCTGATATTTTGGTTCGTCCTGTACTATTTAGTTGATTCAATTTTGTGAGTGGTCCGTCACAAGCATTTGTATCCTATAATAATGTACTGATTATTGATCAAATGGAAAATAAGTCATAAGAACTTTATCACTCATTAGTAAGCAATACTTTAAATTTATGATTGACAATAGGACATCTTACCTGAATAATTGCCTTTAATTGTAAGTTAGTTTCAGTAATATCTTGTCGTATAGACACTAACTGAAAATTCGTTGAATCCATTCTTTTGCAAAAGATTAGACTAATTTATCAAAATGTGTATTGATAAAAACAATCATTTAAAAAAAAAGTTATTCATATCTTCGTGTTTTATTCCCAAAAATATCACAAAATAGAAAATGTCGCCAGCTGGATTTTAGGTTATACACTGACGGAATAAAACAAACTGCGTATGCATAAGTATAGCTTGTCTAAGGCTTTAGTGTGATTTGAAAAATATCACCAACTGGGCTCTTGAGTATCTTGGGTAGTACTTCGACTGTGAAACCCAATCAAAAGAGTTTGTAATCTTTAATATTATATTAACAATAGTTTTTATTTTACTCAATTTGTATTTTTTTAAAAGTTTATTCTTAAGTTGCGAAATCATTGGATACTTTATTCTGACTCATCATATTTAATATTTTAATGGGTAATTCTGTTAGCCTACTCCTTTAGTGATAAGAAATAACTATTCAGTCTACAAACGCAACGTTTTCACGGAGTTCGATAGTAATGAAGTCTACACCAGGTCTTCGGTGAACGGCTTCACGATTGAGAAACCTCAGGAAGCAAGGTTCCGCAGCATTTCTAAGGAATTTAAATTCTTTTAATGTCTTTACTTTACGAGTAATAATTGATACAACAGCCAATTCATTTTTTGAAAGAAATTTTATAAAGAATTAATTAATTTATTTATCACTAATGAGTGATAAAGAAACATTCAAAAAAGAAAAAATTGAAGTATAAAAACTTAATGCAAGAAAATCAAAGTTTTAAACTCACCCACCCCGTCAATCACCCGAGGGCTTCCAGGGCAGCATGAGCGTGAGTGATCGTGCACTAGTATTTTACTCATAAGTATAGCAGTATAGGTAATTAGTTAAAGTTAAATAGCTTTGAAGAGGCAAACATCAGTGGCTCGACAGCTACCGTTGTACGTGACGGTAGATTGTTGAGCCGCTAAAAAGTTTTCCCTCAATCAAAACAGCGGTTATGATTCAGTTTTAACAACACTTGATAACAACACTCGGTGGTCGAGTGGTCAGCGTGCTTGCTTTGCGAGCGCGCGTACCGGGTTCGAATCCCGGTCGAGGCACCGGCCCTTTTTAAGAAATTTCAAAGTGACGTTGGTCATTGGATATCAGTAAGTGACCGAAGACACCGCCAAGAAGCCTCCAGAGGATCGTAGAAAAGGAGTTAAAAAGAATAAATAGAAGATGTGTGTAAGTAAGACTCATTTTTGAAATTTTGCGTTCCCTAGACTAAGATTGAGCTTGGTGTTAGCCCGCCCGCCCCGTCAGTAACCCGACTGTCCCGCTCTGTGGTCCGCAGGAGACTGACTCCCATTTCCCAATTTTTGTTACCATTACAGTGGGAGCGCTATTGCCATCTGTAGACTTCTAGGAGTCTTAGTATTACAGAAAACTGTAAATACCTGGAA